>CM042180.1:48361840-48364340 GCA_023376005.1 Doryteuthis pealeii | reverse complement strand
CTGCCCCCTTGACTTAAAGGGACAAAGCTGAGTTTATTGCAAAGCGGCTGAGGCGCCCCTCTTGAAGGGAATGCCGAAGGGATCGACGCAATTTTTGTTCTTTCCCACCCATGAGCTTCGGTTTGTGGGTGGGTCCACGTTAAAACGAGGCCTTGTGCCCAGCCCATACAAGTGGGGTATGAGGCAAATACCTGTATATATGTATGTATCTATGAATGTATGCGTGGGGGGCATATGTATGTATGTATGTATGTATGTATGTATGTATGTATGGAGGCGCGTGGGCTAGTGGTTAGAGTCGTGGAAAATGGACTCGTTGATTTGAGTTCAATTCCTAGACGAAGCTGTTGGCATTTCACATAGCGCTAATACCCTTGAATATATATTATATATATATATATATATATATATATATATATATATATATATATAAACAATGTATTTGTTTTCTACCAAACTATCGATACGAATCTGTTTCCGAATTTTGTCGGCATTAAACCACCCACCGAGGTTGACATGCCGTAAAACAAAACCAGCAAACAATCTTGCGGAGGAGTTAGTAAATATGTAGGGCCAGCAAGACGCTAAACAAAGCAAGCCTTGCTCACCCGTATTAATATTTATTATTTGATGATAGATGAAATAAATATCTCCCTTGAATGTCTATAAGGGGCTCATAGGGACAGTTACAAAAACCTGTTCTCAAACTCTTTTGCCTTTGTTTTTTGAATAGTAGAGACATTATCCTGGAATGGTAAAGCCATGTGGCAATCTTACCTACACTCAAGCCTTTTTTCTTTTTGGACCTTTTCCACATACTGCTTGTTTATAGAGTATTATGTGTATACGTTTATCTGTTGAAATACATCTGTGTATTCTTTGATTTAATGCCACTAGTATGAATAATCTATATATTAAAAGTTAATATTTCTTGTATGTACAAATGAGTTAGGTTCAGTGTTAGTATTTCACAGATTTACTAATACTAATATTGGTCCTTGGTGAGTGGGGAATCAACTAAATAGGGTGCGCGTGCCACTCAGATCAAATTGAGCAAAATCCTCTCTCCCAATGGTGTGTGAGATCGTTAAATCTGAAATAGTTGTTTTGCAAACGTCTCAACAGTTATCCTTTATCAGCTGGCCTGGGCGTTAGAATGCACCGACTGCACCTCTGCTGAGGGGTAAGACTCCCCTAATGGAGTCAGCTGTTGGCCGTGGTTGATGGGGGAGTTAGTAAATATTTAGGGCTAACAAGACGCTAAACAAAGCAAGCCTTGCTCACCGGTAGGCGCCCGTGCCACTCAGATCAAATTTAACACGTGTAAATCCTCTCTCTCCCAATGGTGTGTGAGATCGTTAAATCTGAAATAGTTGTTTTGCAAACGTCTCTACAGTTATCCTTTATCAGCTAATAACTGGTTTAAGCCTATATTTTCCATGGCTTTCTGTCTGCCGCTGTCTGGTGCTAATGGCTTCTCTCTTTTCCTTGAGCTCTTAATTCTATCTCTCTCTTCTTCTTTTTTTGTGTATGTGAGATAATACTCCAGTCATTTTTGTGTATAGACTGCAGAGCAGACATCTTAAAAGCATGTACGCTTCAATATCGTTTTATGGCAATCTTTTTCATTTGACACGTAGTAAATAACCAGCGGCAAATTGTCACAACTCCCGGTTCTAAATTACCCAGTGGCACATCCTAATGACTCCACGGTTCCCCGTCAAGGGTGACAATGGGTGTAACTCTTATTATAATGATGCCTCAGTCGCTAAGAACGTTCTGAGAGAGACATTTAACCAAAATCTCATTCACCCATGATTCCCAGCCGTTTGGTTTGGTTTTATAGATTATATGGCACGTCAATACTTGTTGGGTTATTTTATACGGAAGGGTGACAATGGGTGTAACTCTTATTATAGTGATGCCTCAGTCGCTAAGAACGTTCTGAGAGAGACATTTAACCAAAATCTCATTCACCCACTATTCCCAACCGTTTGGTTTGGTTTTATAGATTATATGGCACGTCAATACTTGTTGGGTTATTTTATACTGAAGACGTTTTATTTTATTAATTCTTGATGGGTATTAAATAACATTTAGAACTCATTTTGTTCTAGTATTATCTGCGTTATTCGGACTATTGTCCTCATCTTCATTGTTATCTGCACAATGCTTCGGCTGATGTGCCCTCCGGCCTTCTTCAGGTATTTCTTGTCGAACTCGGGAACCTTCTCGGACTCCTGAACTTTTTTTTCGGACTCAGAAGCGTTAATGATTAACACAGCTTAACGCCTCTACCCCAGCTATGGTTAGCAGAACTAAAACAGAATACCCCCGTGGACTGAATAAAGGGTTAGGTTCAAAGTTCCGTGATGGCTTCCGATTAAGAATTTGCATATTGATATTAGAAATGTAATTTTAATAAATATATGCTTAGTATTATTGGTTTCTAACTGTTTGATTTTATTTTAATGAATATAAGCAAAAATCTCTTCAATTA
>CM042180.1:48314340-48359340 GCA_023376005.1 Doryteuthis pealeii | reverse complement strand
TTATTGTTAGGTATACATATGTATTTCTCGGGGGTGGGGTTAGATTCATTGATCACGTCATTGGCTTTCGTCAACAAACGTGTATATAAAAATTAACGGTTAATAACATCATATTCACACATTCACTAAACACTTAACATCTTTCATTTTGTCCCTCACATAAACATTACTTAACAGTGTCCTGAAGATGGTACAATATACCGAAATGCTTAAGTATTGACACATAAAATTGTTTCCCCTAATCATAACATCCTGTGTTTGTTATATTTTTTAAAAATATTCTTCATATATATATATGCACACACATAGATGTGTGTGTGTGTGTGTATGTGTGTATGTGTGTGTGTGTAATTAATTTATTGCGTAATAACTTTGTTCTTGCGAACGTTTTTTTTTTATATCAAGAGGTATTCTTATTGTGAAAATCATTTCTGATGCATTTTTATAGTAAAAATCATTTACAGTGCCTTTTTACAGTTAAATCATTCCTAATACATTTTCATAGTAAAAAATGATATTCAAAGCATTTTCATAGTAAAAATCAGTTCCAATGCATCTTTATAGTAAAATCATTTTCAACGCATTTTCATAGTAAAAATCATATGCAATACATTTTCATAGTACAAATAATTTCCAATGCTTTTTACAGTAAAATCATTTGAAATGAATTTTTTAAAAGTGTCTGCTTCTCCATCACTTTACATTGAAACATATCGATCTCACTGTCTACTTCGTCTTGTTATCTACTTGTTTATCGATATATCGATTTATCACCAAGCATCTTTTTATTTATCTTCACTTTCAGAATAGACATCAAGTTTACTATTGCGATTTCTATAACAGGCATAGCGTATATTTTGTTTCAATTATGTAACACCTAATACACAGTCAAATAAACTCTTTATCTCCCTCTCCCTCGGTGAGCCAAACCTGGAATGATAATCAGACACACACACGCATAAAAAATGATTAGAGGTGAGCCAAACCTGGAATGATAATCAGACACACACACGCATAAAAAATGATTAGAGAGCTTAACTTGGAATGATAATCAACACATACGCATAAAAAATGATTAGAGGGTGAGCCAAACCTGAATGATAATCAGACACACACACGCATAAAAATGATTAGAGGGTGAGCCAAACCTGGAATGATAATCAGACACACACACGCATAAAAATGCTTAGAGGGTGAGCCAAACCTGGAATGATAATCAGGCACACGCACGCAATAAAAAATGATTAGAGGGTGAGCCAAACCTGGAATGATAATCAGGCACACGCACGCATAAAAAATGATTAGAGGGTGAGCCAAACCTGGAATGATAATCAGGCACACACACGCATAAAAAATGATTAGAGGGTGAGCCAAACCTGGAATGATAATCAGACACTGTTGAACAGGCACACACACACAAACACACACACACACACACACACACACACACATAAACCAACGCCCCCCCCCCCACACACACACACACATGCAGAGCATTTGAAAGATACAAGACCCAAAACCAAATTTACAGTCACTAGCAACTGCTTCCCTTTCAGAGATCTTCTGTCGAAGAGATTTTTATCTCGAAATATTAAGAATTAAATATTTATCCAATATGATGGATGTTTTCTATGTGTTGAATTGGAAAAATGTGTAGAAAAAAATGTTCGTTACTGTTAGTTGAGTGGCGTTTGTAGTTGAATGTTGATGACGTGATGACTGCGTAATTGAATAACATACAAAACATACTATCAGATTAATTTCTCATCTTACTTCCATATATATATATATATATATATATATATATATATATATATATACGAGGGTAGTTCAAAATGTAATGCCATTTTGTTTAGGACAGGTATAATTACCAACACAGTAACACGTATTATACATCAAAATGAAGCTGGTCCTCTGTGGGTCACATCCCTACTTCTCAACATTTGTGAGTCAAAAAGTAATGCCATTTTGTTTAGGACAGGTATAATTACCAACACAGGAACATGTATCATACATCAAAATGAAGCTGGCCCTCAATGGATCACATCCCTACTTCTCCATATAAGTTAACAAACAACACCATAGTAACCCTATTTTTCTTTACACTTGCATTGTGTTAACCTTCAAAACTAATCACCAAACTAATAAAAACACAACGTCCTCCTGTGGAAGCCAACACATGGACATGCTAGTGTGGGCCGCACACCTAGGACCTACATTGACCAACTAGCGAGGATGCTGGTTGCTGCGTAGAAGACCTCCCGGGGGCAATGAGTGATAGGGAAGGTTGGCGAGAGATTGTCATGGATATCCGTGCTGCTTGCGCGACATGAAGATATATATATATATATATATAAATATATATATATATATATATATATATATATATATATATATATATATATATATTCTTAATGCATTTTTATACTAAAACTATTTCCGATGAGTATTCTTATTGTGAAAATCATTTCTGATGCATTTTTATAGTAAAAATAATTTCTAATGAATTTTTCCAGTTAAATCATTCCTAATACATTTTCATAGTAAAAAATAATATTCAAAACATTTTCATAATAAAAATCAGTTCCTATGCATCTTTATAATAAAATCAATAATTCATATATATATATATATATATATATATATATATATATATATATATATATATAATTTGAATTTAAAGCGAAAACATTGTTCCCAAAAAGTTATGCGGAAGTTTCAAATATAAGCACATCCGCCACACGTTTCTCGGTCAGCGACAATCATGTATATCTTAGTGTAACAGTTTTTGAGAAGAAAAGAAGACATATTTCAAATTCGACAATAGACAAATACTCTTTTTCAAACAGGATGAGTTTTAACCCGTTGACGGTAGGCTTGCAACAGATTTTTCAGAAAAGGATTGTGTGTGTGTATGTGTGTGTGTGTGTGTGTGTGTGTGTGTGTGTTATAACATCTTATACACACACAGAAAATCTCTTCCCGTCTATTTCTCTCTCACTCCACGTACACAAATATATATCAGTAAAGTATATTATTATTTATATTTTAATGGTAATTACCTATGCGTATAACGTATAGCTGTATCTACAACATATACATAGAGAGAATTGGTTAATTATAATTGAAATAATCACAACAAGCAAACTCGGCAAATACCGCGTGCGACGTGTGGAACACTGTATAGCTGTTTCAACATTATTACGTCTTATCAGCACTGTATAAACGCCTTGTATATACTTAACTTAACAATGCTTCAATCAAATTATCAAATACTATTATATGTCTGCATATTTACACACATATATATATATATATATATATATATATATATGCGTGTGTGTGTATGTGTGTTAGTGTGTATGTGTGTGTGTGTACGTGTGTGTGTTAGCGTAGCAATGATATGCAGGCAACGGTGCTTGGTAACTGACAGTTTCTCACCTATGCAATTTCCTAACCATGGGCACTTGTTTAACAAAATAATGAGTTACCAAACGGCATTGACTTCATATATTGCTACCCTAATGGAGATAGACATGTTCTGTTATTTATATAAAATATAATACTCGCTTTCTTTGTGTTCTGGTATGATTCACAATCAAATCCTTTTCGTTAACTTTCTTTTGTTTCAAAACACAGGAGTGGGTATCAATTTTATATCATCTTTATATAACACCTAATACACAAACACACACACTCTCTCACTCTCTCTATTTCTCTCTCACCCCACGTACACACACACACACACACACACACACACACACATATATATATATATATATATATATATATATATATATATATTTACCAACCCCTCCGCACGAGCAGGATGTGACACAAAGTCAATTTCTTAAGCGGAGTTCAATAGGCTTGAATTCAGAGTTTTCCTTCTCCTAGACCGGTTGCTTAACCAAAGTTAAAGAGCCCAGTCTGCCCTACTATTTATCCATAGCTGGAGGGAGAGTAGGATTCATACTTTTCCCAATGGTATTAGTGATAAGTGAAAATGAAATTACCAGATCCAGGATTTGAACTCGGGGTGACGGGTCCATTTCCCATGTCTTTAACCATTACACCACGCGCTTCCATATATATATGTGTGTGGTAAAGAATAGAGGTGTGTATGTGTGTATGCATGTGTATGTCTGTGTGTTAGGGTAGCAAAGGCATGAACGCAATAGCCCTGGTTCACATACTGTTTGTCACCTACGCGATTTTTAACCAAGGTCATTTGATTTAAGATAATTAAGTTACCATTCGCCGTTGTCTTCAAGATGTGTCATACATTTTGTTTCAAAAGCACACACCACACATACACACACATACACGCATATACACGCATATACACACCACAATTCAATAAAGTTTATTATACCTTTTGTCAAAACCACACCGATACACACATACACACAACACACACAAAATCCATAACATCTGTTATACATTTTTTAAACCACACGACACACACACACACACATACACGACACACACACACACACACACACACACACACATACATACACACACACACACACACACACACACACACACACACTAAATCCATCAGATTTGTCATACACATTTTTTTCAAAACCGCTAATTCATAAAATTTGTCGTACATTTTTTTAAACTCCTATTCCACAAAATGTGTTATACATTTTTTCAAAGACACGAAATTTGTTATACGCTTGTTTTTTTCAAAACCACAAATCCATCAAATTTGTCGTACACTTTTTTCAAAACCGTAAGTCATACATTTTTTTCACACCCTCAAATCCATAAAATTTGTCATTCATATTTTCAAAACCGCTAATCCATAAGATACTTTTATTTTCAAAACCACACACCACGCACTGCACACCCAAGCATACACACACACACAAACACATATCACGCAGCAAAACACACACACACACACACACACACACACACACATGAACACACACACATACCAAAACACAAACACACACAAAAACACACACACCACTACCACCAATTCATAAAACTTTGCCCACAATTTTTTCAAAACTACAAATCCCTAAGATTTCTCAGGGATTTATCAGTATGTTAACTAGCGCTGTTGCGTTCATGCCTTTGCTACCCTACCACACATACACACACACACATCACGCAGCAAAGCACATACACATACACACACACGCGCGCACATGCACACACACATACCAAAACACAAACACACACACCGCTACCACCAATTCATAAAACTTTTGACCACATTTTTTTCAAAACTACAAATCCCTAAGATTTGTCATACAATTGTTTTTGAAAAGCTATAATACAATGCTAAACATTTGGTCACGTGTGTAATGAGAAAAAAGAAAAAAAAACGAAAATCTTTTCATTTGGGCGCGAAACAATAAAGCTAATTTATTCATTTGTGTTGAATCCAGTGGAGTGAAAATGAGAACAATGGCCGTACATGGAAATATATTTTATTTTTCATTGGCATTGCTTTTATATCAATTAACATACAACAACTATACACATGAGGGAATAGGGTATTGAAATGAATTTCATTGAGAGTGTGATAAAGAGAGAGGGAGAGAAATTCAGAGAGAGGGAGGAGAAAGAAACAGAGAGAGAGAAAAAGAAGAGAATTAGATAGAAAATATAGAGAAAAGATGAGTAGAGAGAAAGAGGAGTAGAGAGAAAGAGGAAGAGAGAGAAATACAGAGAGAAAGAGAGAGGGAGGAGAAAGAAATAGAGAGAAAGAAAAAGAAAGAGAATTAGAAAAAAGAGAGAGAGAAGAGGAGTAGAGAAAGAGGAAGGAAGAGAAATACAGAGAGAAAGAGAGAGGAGAGAAAGAAACCGAGAGAAAGAAAAGAAAGAGAATTAGAAAAAGAGAGAGAGAAAGAGGAGTAGAGAGAAAGAGGAAGGAAGAGAAATACAGAGAGAAAGAGAGAGGGAGGAGAAAGAAATAGAGAGAAAAAAGAAAGAGAATTAGATAGAAAAAGAGAGAAAGAAAGAGGAGTAGAGAGAAAAAGGAAGGGAGAGAGAAAGGCATAGCAAGAAAACAATTGAAGGAAAAGAAATAGAGACGCAGATATATATATATATATATATATATATATATATATATATATATATATATATATATATCATCACATCCCATGAAAACGTTTCACGTTTATATAAACGCTAAAAAAAACTACTGGTTTTTAAGATCTCAACCATTTGACTCATCTGAGGATTGCATAAGCATGGAACTTTAAGTTATGGGTCTAAATCATCCATAATACCATTACTCTCTCTCTCTCTCTATATATATATATATATTACATATATATATATATATATTATATATATAGAGAGAGAGAGAGAGAGAGAGATAGACAGATAGACAGATAGATAGATACATAGTGATGTGTACCGGGAAGGGATATATTTAGTAGAAGTAGCAGAGTGGTTGGGCCACGGTAACAGAGTGGTACAATCGAAAAGGTAAGTAATAGTACTGGTGTGACGTCGTAGTCATAGGCATTGTACCTCTACATTGCTCTGTATTTATGGCTGACACTAGCCAATCATATTCTGTGAGGGTGAACCCAGGTGTATGCATATTCATTACATCAGATAGATAGATAGACAGATAGAAAGAAAATGTATAGAAATAGTGAGAAGTCAACTTATTGGATTGTTTTGTGTCAAATATATTCAATTTTCACTAGCGCTATACCAAGGAGATTTTTTCCATTTGAGGCGGTGCGCCACACCTACCACCAGCTCCTCACTTTACCGCACAGACAAATTTTGAATATCAATATGCAAATTAGTATTCTCGTTCACCGCTATTTTGTTGTATAAGTAAAGTAAAGTCGTCGGGGTGGCCTAAAGTCGGTATCAGCCAATCAGCGAGGAAGTCCATCCCCTTTTCATTTCCGCTAGACGAAGGAGATTATTTTAGCATCTGAGGTGAAGCGTTACACCTACCATCAGCTCCTCACTTTACCGCACAGATGCCGGTGCTACTCATACGCTGAGTTGGCGAGGGCCGGTATCGAATTAGGAACCTTGTGGTTTCTAGCCGAACGCTCTACCGACTGAGCTTACCCTGCCTTTTATAGACAATGTAGATATACCTAGGTTTGGTTTGGTTTGTTGAATTTTACGAAATTTCCTGTCTTGAGATATTTTATGTCGCAACAAAAACAGAATACCATTCTTACACGTGTGTTTACGAGCGGGAAAATATGTCAGCTAAATTAGACTCTGAAATATTGGATTTTGTACTCAGTGTCATCGGACCACAACGGCTGTGTGTAGAAGAGAAACTGCTGCTTGAGCAACAGCTCATCATCCATAATAACCTGCCCGGGCTACGTAGTTTCCACTACAAAATGGAGAGGACCGCCTTGCTGATAGGAAGCAACCGGGAGGACGGCCTACCAGTAGAGATATTGAAAGCAGGAAGGCAGCGCTGCTTCAACCACTACACAAACTACTCTGCAGCTGCTGGAGACAAGGACATATGCCTCAGGACAAGCGCGACGCTACCATCGTCACCTTATACAGTAACAAAGGAGATCGGAGTTATTGCAACAATTACTGGGGCATTTCCCTCCTCAGGATAGTTTGAAAAGTCTTGCGCGTGTTTTACTGGCCTGTCTGCAAACTCTTGCCTCTCGCACCTATCCAGAATCAGAGTGTGGCTTCTGAGCAAACCGAGCAACCGTGGACATGATCTTCTCACTACGCCAGCTGCAGGAAAAGTGCCAGGTGAAGCAGATGCCACTCTTCACCGCATTCATAGACCCAACGAAGGCATTCGACCTGGCCAGCCGAAGTGGTCGCAGTCACTGTACCAGAGATAGTCATTCAAAAATTGGGCTGTTTAGCCACTCACGCAGTTGCAGATAAAAGATAAAAGATGGGAAAAAGTGGACACTACGCCATCGTCTTTAGTAGAGGCAAGGAGGCTAACAATACAAAATAAATTCAGTCTCATGATATGAATTGAAAATAAAACCTTTTACAAAGGAAGAAAGGTTTTTATTGGTTTGTTGGTTTTTACGACATTTCTCGCCTTGAGATATTTTATGCTGCAACAGTAACAGAATACCATTCCTACACGTGTGCTTTCGAGCGGGAAAATATGTCAGCTAAATTAGACTCTGAAATATTGGATTTTGTGCAGTCTCATGATATGAATTGAAAATAAAAGCTTATCTAAAAAAAAAAAAAATCAACGAAAGAATCTGAAGCGAAATATTTCTTGCTAATGGGATTAGATCATCTATTGGCTGAATATTTAATAGCTGATTCTCTCACAAGAATAGAAATGGTCCTTTGAAGAATTGGAAACAAGAACGGACTTTTCAACAAAAAAAAAAAACCTATGGAGATATATTTTAATCAACGTGGATCAAAAAGAGAACTCAGCAAAATAATATATGTGTGTATGTATGTATCTATGTATGTCTCTTTCTTTCTTTCTTTCTCTCTCTCTCTCTCCTTCTCTCCCTCTCTCTCTCTCTCTCTCTCTCTCTTTCCCCTTCTCTCTTATCTTAATATATATTATATATATATGTGTATTACAATATATTATCTATATTATATGTATTATCATATATATACATATAGCACTATATATATAGCTATATCATGCTGTATAATATATATTTATTATGATTCCATCTTCCCTATTTCCTTTTCTTCCTCTCTCATCCTATCATCTATCTTAACTAATTAATAGTTATAATATATATATATAGTGTGTGCTGTTGTGTTGGTACTTACTATATTTATTAACGTATACATAAGAATTTAATATATACTATTATATATTCAAATATATGTTGTTGTTGTTGTGTGTGTATTTATAATATGTTTATATATATCATATATTTAACTATATTATATATATTTTTAGTAGCTTCTCTCTCTTTCTCTCTTCCTACTTAGATAATATCACTATACATAATCTTATGATTATATATATATATTTGTGTGTGTTGTTGTTGTATATAGCAACTTAATTACATCTAGTGTGGTATGTCATGTTTATAGTACCTCTCTTTCCCCTCTCGCCTCCTCTTCGTCTATCTTATATATATGTAAATTATAATGACTGTGTGGTGTGTGTTTTATGTTATGAATGGCGCTCTGTATCGGTTGTGTATGTATGTGGAATGTGTGTGTAGATACTTTGTCAACCATTAGAGAGTTAAACTTGATATATACATATAACATCTTAAGACACAACGACACAACACACTATATAATATATATATTATATATATATATATAATATGCAGAGTAGAATAAAAGAGCACCAACCCCAGAGAGAGAAGAAGAGGAAGAAGAGAGATTGAGAGATGGATATTATTATTAACACACTGGATAGGACGTAGATACTATTAATATATAATATTTATCAAAGTATACTTTAATAAATATATAATATAATATTATCGGCTCCTCGTCGATTTTTCGACCCGCGGCCGGGTTTTACACATACAATCAAACCTACCAACACAGTGATTTGTTTATAGTGGTAAGGCTTGTGTTGGACCATCACACTTTTGGCACAGCCGATAGGAAAGAATTAGTGCATCAAGTGCCACAAACCAATCAACGACGACCTCAGGAATTTTGAATTCAGAGTTACTCTCTCTTAGTGTTACTTACCCCAAGCTGAAGACCCAGTCTGCCTACTATTTAACCCATTAGCTGAGGGAGAATAATGGATTCATACCTTTCCATATGAGCGCTAATGTGAAATCCAACAGCTTCGTCTAGGAATTGAACTCGATCGACGCCCATTTCCACGACTCTAAACACTAGCCACGCGCCTCCTTATATATATATATTATATATATATATATATATATATATATATATATATATATATGAGAGTGTGTGGTGTGTGTGTGGTGGTGGTGTGTATATATATTATATATATATATACTATATATATATATATATATATAAATATTTCGATTTATAATTATGTATATTATAAATATATATTATAATTAACTTTATTATAGATGTTTCGCGCCATTTATGGTATGAAATGGAATGACAGATGAAAAATATTAAAAAAATGTAACAACATTGCTGGCATTGGTAAAAAACCTTACTAGACAAATGTTCAGCTATGGCTCATCCGTTGTCAGAATGATGATGAACAGACTTCCAAAAAGATATTATACGCACAACTACAAATTTTAAGCGTTCTATTGACGTCCACTCTCACGGTATATAGAAAACAGAAGGATAATTGAACTCCCCAATATTGCCCTGAGTACTAGGAAGATCTAGCATCGACAGAATGGCGTAATACATTTCGGTAAATTAATAGACTTTGAAGAAATAGATTGAAACATCCGATAGCTCCCGTCTAACTTTAAAGAAAAACCATCTGACAACGCTTGAGAAAATTCCATCTGTCAGTATGTTCGTAGTTCGCAGCCAAGGCTGCTAGTATCACACTCGTGACAAACACAGAAAAACGTCTTCTTAATAGCATGCACAACGTGTGGTGGGGACAAAATCACCCATTGCTGAACAGCATCTCTCGTTACGATTGGAGAGTCTACAAACATTTTATCGTATAGTACAACCTCTTTACGAGGTTTTAATTCTAATATATATCCCATCCATAATAACAGACGTTTGTAACAAGCTCCTTCGTCAAAAATCCTATCCAATAACCAAAAGGGTGAAACCTAGGTAAATAGTGTCTGACTCATTTAGGTCCATCTTATATATATATATAAATATACTATATATATATATAATATATATAATAAGTAATCACAGAACGATATTCGAGTTTCACCTTTCATCAGTGCGGTTATACTTAACAGCTACCCGGCGGGTTTGAGACCTGAATAACTTTTCGCCAAATCCTATTACCGCTGCGCCAGAAGCGGCTGTCAATCATAGGAAATATTAAATCGCTACATTTCTAAGCGAAATGAATTCACTAGAGTCTCAACTTTGTAAACAAAACAGGTTAGCTACACGCCGAACGTGAATTTACAATTAAATCCCTATTTAGTGAACTCAACAAAGTGGGGGTATATATAATAAAACAAGTAATCACAGACACGTGTTTCGAGTTTCACCTCTCATCAGTGCGGTTATACCTTAAACAGCTACTCCCCGGGTTTGAGACCTGAATGAAATTTCGTTCGCCAAATCACTTACCCGGCGGCCAGAAGCGGCTAAAGATTCCTTCAGATAGGGATGACATAAGAGACCAGTATCTGCAATATTTATGCAGCATTAACAGAAGTATATCTGCATTACTTGATAGCTATAATTACATGCTGCAAACAATTGTTATTTACCGGTCTTTGTCATCCGTATCTGTATCTGTTACATACTTATTAGAATACCTAATATTATGTGCATTAGTGTAGAAAACAAGATGGCCGTTATAAGCTGCAGCCAATGCCTTGAAGGATTTGATGACAAGGCATGACCTGTCCTGATCCTTCCTTCCGGGTATACCGTGAGAATCGGAATAGAGGACCCTCTCTTCCGGTTTTAGATAGTAAGTAAGTTTCAAATCAGTTAGAAGGAGCAGCGAACTCGAAGGGGTAAGTCGCGTTATACGCCGCGTCTTCTCATCTGCGCAGATTGTCTGGTTGGGGATTAAAAATAAAGAAAGATCAAAGCAAATCGGAGTTTTGTGTTATTACCTCTAAAAACTAACAATGACACAGGGCTTCTGATAAAGAGAAATCCCCATAGAAGACCAGACACCGAAGTCCCCAAGAAAGTCCAGACCTCAGAAGATTCCAGACCAAGACAAAACTTAAGAGTTCAGAAGAACAGCAAAAAAGAGTAAGATAAAAATAAGTAAAAAAAGTAAAGAAGAAGGTTTTTTGTTGTGTTTGTTTTACGCATATCAACCTCATGTGGTCATTTTAATGCCGATAAATGTAAATAAAATCAATTTCTAATGGATAATACAATTTTTTATAATACATTTTTCTAATTTAACCCATAGATGGACCCTAACAGGTACTGTCATTCCTGTCAGAGTTGACCAGGGAGCAATGGTGATGAAGGGTGCTCCACATTCCCAAACCTCCAAAACTGGAACACTCTCACCATCAGATAGAGTTTAACGCATTCCCAGGAATCATGACGACCCATCCATCCTTTCTAGCACCCATATGATTAAAAGGAGTTGGGGCTTGCCATAAGGGCAATAAGGTTGGGAAAATCATATAGTTGCTAGGGCTTGACGTGACCAGCCGGTTGATCGGAGGGGGCCTCTCCGACCGCCCATCTAGCCCAAGATAGGGCCAAAGTGGAGTATTGCAAGTCAGGTGGCCCCATTGGGGGAGTCTTACCCCTCTGCAGAGGTGCAGTCGGTGCATTCTAACGCCCCAGCCGACAGGGCGGAAGAAAGAAGTAAGTAAAGAAGTAAAGAAGAAGGGTATGCAACATATCAATCTGTTGTGTTACATTATATTATAATACGTCTACAGTCTGTGGTTGTATCAGTGCTGCTATATGGCTGCACCACTTGGACCCTAACGAAGCGTCTTGAGAATAAGCTAGATGGGAGCTGCACAAGAATGCTGCGTGCAGTCTTGAACAAGTCGTTGAAGCAGCACCCCACGAGGAGACAGCTATACGGTCACTTGCCCCTCATCTCACAAACTATCCGAGTAAGACGGACAAGGCATACAGGAGAAGCAAGGACGAGCTCATAAGCGACGTTCTTCTGTGGAAGCCAACACATGGACATGCAAGTGTGGGGCGCCCAGCAAGGACAAACATTGACGAAATATGCGAGGATACTGGTTGCTTCGCAGAGGAGCTCCCATGTGCAATGAATGATAGGGAAGGTTGGCGAGAGATTGTCATGGATATCCGTGCTAATTGCGCGACATGATGATGATGATGATGATGATGATGATACGTCTATCTGCATTATTTGATAGGGCACTGATTATTCAGAGGATCACATTTATGGACTTAATTTCATCGCATCATATCAATCCGGCTTTTGAAAATCAGAAGACTTTAAATATTTGATGTGAGTGTTGCCCAACGCAACTCGCAAGACAACAACAAACAATAAACATTAAACATTTATCACGAACGTTTCAATTTACTCGCAATAATACCAAAATCCATGTGTACCCCTAAAACAATCGGACGAGGCACAGTCGATCGATTTTCTTCCTTGGGTGGTCGATTCAATTGGTGTGCAACGGACCCCTTATGCCGGGGCTGACACACATGAATGCCATCGGCTTTTCAGGGTCTTTCACATGATCTGATTGGAAAGGAGAGTATTGACATTTTGTAGTTTAAATGTTTAGTAATTAATGAAGATCATTGATGAATCTTTTTTCTTTTGTTCGGTTGGTTGGTTTTTCGTATCTTTTCATAACGTGTTCAAACGTACATCAGTCCAGTCATGCGTTTGTCTATCTATCTATCTAGCTAGCTAGCTAGCTAGCTGTGTCTGTCTATTTATCTCAGTCTTTCTACCTAACTCAGTCTGTTGGTAGCTATTTATATATCTATTTCAATATGTCCATATCTATCTATCAATCTATCTATCTATCTATCTATCTAACTATCTATCTGTCTGTCTGTCTAGCTGTGTCTGTCTATTTATCTCAGTCTGTCTATCTATCTCAGTCTGTTGGTAGCTATTTATATATCTATTTCAATATATCCATATCTATCTATCAATCTATCTATCTATCTATCTATCTAACTATCTATCTGTCTGTCTGTCTATCTAGCTGTGTCTGTCTATTTATCTCAGTCTGTCTATCTATCTCAGTCTGTTGGTAGCTATTTATCTATCTATTTCAATATATCCATATCTATCTATCAATTTATCTATCTATCTATCTATCTATCTATCTATCTGTCTGTCTGTCTGTCTAGCTGTGTCTGTCTATTTATCTCAGTCTGTCTATCTATCTCATCAGTCTGTTGGTAGCTATTTATCTATCTATTTCAGTATGTCCATATCTATCTATCTATCTATCTATCTATCTATCACAGTCTATTCATATATATATATATATATATATATATATATATATAATATATTATATATATATATATATATATATATTATAAATATATTTCTATCTGTGTTTCTATCTATCTTAGTCAGTTCATATCTGATCTATCTATCTATCTATCTATCTATCTCTCTAGCTGTGTCTGTCTATTTATCTCAGTCTGTCTATCTATCTCATTCTGTTGGTATCTATTTATCTATGTATTTCAATATGTCCATATCTATCTATTTATATATCTGTCTATCACAGTCTATATATATATATATATATATATATATATATATATTATATATATATATATATAATTTTATCTATCTATCTATACATATATTTCTATCTGTGTATCTATCTATCTATCTTAGTCAGTTCATATCTGATCTATCTATCTCTACATATATATATCTAGCTGTGTCTGTCTATTTATCCAATTCGGTCTATCTATCTCAGTCTGTTGGTACCTATTTATCTATTTATTTCAATATGTCCATATCTATCTATCTAGCTATCTAGCTATCTAGCTAGGTATCTATCACAGTCTATTTATATATATATATATATATATATATATATATATATATATATATATATATATATATATATATATCCATTTATCTATCTCTCTATATATACATATATTTCTATCTGTGTATCTATCTATCTTAGTCAGTTCATATCTATCTATCTATCTATCTATCTATCTATCTGGGTCTGTCTATTTATCTCAGTCTGTCTGTCTATCTCAGTCTGTTGGTATCTATTTATCTATCTATTTCAATATGCAATTAACTATCTATCTATCTATCTATCTATCTATCTATCTATCACAGTCTATTCATATATATATACATATATATATATATACATTTATCTATCTATCTATCTATCTATTTATTTGTACATATATTTCTATCTGTGTATCTTAGTTCATATCTATCTATCTATCTATCTATGTATCTCTGTCTGTCTATTTATCTCAGTCTGTCTATCTATCCCAGTCTATTGGTATCTATCTATCTGTCTATTTCAATATGTCCATATCTATCTATCTATCTATCTATCAAAGTCTATTCATATATATATATATATACATACATACATACATATATATATATATATATATATATATATATATATAATATATATATATACATTTATCTATCTATCTATACATATATTTCTATCTGTGTATCTATCTATCTTAGTCAGTTCATATCTGATCTATCTATCCCTCTATCTATCTATCTATCTATCAAAGTCACATGGTTTTTCATATCTTCATAGTAATCTTTTTGAAAATGAGTTGCACTTGATAACAAACTGTAATAGATATGTTCAAACGTACATCCGCTCAGCCATGTGTTTGTCAACCTATCTCTCTATCTCAGTCTATCTATCTATTTCAGTCTGTTCATCTATCTATTTCAATATATTCATATCTATCTATCTATCTATCTATGTATCTATGGAAAAACGATGAGGAAATTAATCCGACAATATTCTAATTAATCCGACAAGAGACAACAAGTCTAGGAGAAGAAAAACTCTGAATTCAAACCTGTTGAACTCCGCTTAAGAAATTGACCTTGTGTCGCATCCTGCTCGTGCGGAGGGGTTGGTAAATATATATATGATTGTTTCAACCTTATTGACTTAATGGCAATCCCTAACCCTTTTTATCATATATGTGCTAAACGGCGGTGGCTGAGGGTCTTAGTGTCCTGTGTATGACGTTAAACTCTATCTGATGGGGAAGTTTCAATTATGGCGGTCTGGGGAATTTGGAGTACTCCAGGTCCACTCTGACACGGAGTGGTAGTACCTGTTAAGAATTCATCTATGAGTTAACTAGAAACAAATGTGTTTGAAAAAAATTGACTACCCATCAAAAATGAATAAAACAAAAACAATTCTTGTGAGGGAGAAAAATGAAAAATGTTAAGTGTATAGTGAATGTAACCGTTAATTTTCATATGTGCGTTTGTTTACGAAAGCTGATGACGTGATTTTTCTTCCTCACAAAAATTTGGAAACAGTGTCCTGATTATGGTTTTATACCGAAATACTAAAGTATACACTCATAAAATTGTTTCCTCTGATCATAACATCCTGTGTTTGTTATATCTTTTGAAAATATTTTCTTCACATATCTATCTATCTATCTATCTCGATCTATTCACATCTATATATGTATGATTGACAGTACAAGTGTTTCTTATTATTTCTAAGTCTCATCCCTCTCTCTCTCTCTCTCTCTCTCTCTCTCTCCTATTTCTCACTCTCTCTCACTCTCTCTCTCTCTCTCTCTCTCTCTCTCTCTCTCTTGTTGCGTCATGTGTTTGTCAGGCTATCTATCTATCTATCTATTTATCTATCTCAGTCTCTTGGTGTGTATTTATTCATTTCAATATGCAAACCTTGCACAAGGATTTTTTAACGAGGGGAGCCATGCAGTGATTAGTGTAAAAGACGTGTGGTCCCTTCGGCATTTTTGGGACGCCTCAGGCACTGGGCAATAAATCCAGCCATGTTATTTTTGACGAACCAGCAGGTGTTGCATGGTACATGCCCCCCACCTCGGGATTCACGCTGATTTATAATATATCTTACAAGTTCAGAAGTCGAGGCCTCTGGACACAAAGACGCATAAGTATTTTCTGATACCCCACAATGTTAGATGAACACTCTCTCAAGCTCTTAAAAATACGTAAATCAAACGCACGCACACACACACACTCAGATACATTCACACACACATATACGCACATGCACGGCGATATGTTTATATAACTGCACAAAAGTAGAAACTCTAATCCGATAGGCTCCTCCCCGAAGTGTATCGATTAGAACAGAGACCAAAAACAAATAGAAAAAAATTACGAACTATTTGAATAGTAATCGTTTATTGACGAAGAACTTATACAAACACACTCACACACAGTCTCATCCGCCCATATATATATATATATATATATATATATATATATATATATATTATATTATAATATATATATATATTGAGTAATATATATTATATATATATTATATATATATTATATATATTATATATATATATATCAAGAAAAATGAAAAAACACAGGTTTAAATGGGTTAAGTGGTGAGTTTATTGGCCGACGCTGCAGTGTTTCGATCTATTAATTAGATCATCTTCAGGGCATAAGATAAGAAATTATTTATCACAGAATAATGAGAAAAGTGAGTGGTAATCCTTGTCATTCAGTCTGTTTAAAAATTTCTGAAGTTTGAAAAAAGGAGACGGTTTTGAAATATGACATCAAATATTCTATTTTATGGTGTGAGTATATAGCGCTGTAAGTGTGTGTATTGAAAGGAAACATTGTGCATTTGTTTAGGTATGTGGTTGTGTGTGTGTGTATAAATTTTTCTGTTGCGATAAACGACAGCGGAAGTGAAAACTCAAGTTTGTGTGTGTGTGTGTGTGTGTGTGTGTGATATTGAATGAAATAAAATGAAACTTATTTAATAGAGATTCTCATCTATTTCAAACCCGTGCTTAACACTAAATCCCCTCCAGATATACATAAAAACAAAATCCCTGGTCTAGCGCTAGGAAAAAGGAGATATACTCCCTCGCTGTATAGCTGATTCCGACTCTAGGCCTCCCCAATGACTTTACTTACTTACTTTATATATATATATATATATATATTATATATATATATATATTATATATATATATATATATAATAAATATATATATATTATAGATAGATATATACATACTCATATATATATATATATATATATATATATATATATATATATATATGTATATATATATATATATCCTAAAGAGTAGGTTTTGGTTTTATTGATAAAGTCTTTGAGTAACACAAGCGTAAACCTCATTAATATTTCCTTAAGGACATTTTGACACATGAAATCGACTGAAAGAAAGACTATTTCGTTTCGCCTGTCACTTTTGTGTAGCCGAATCCTCTTTTTAGCAAAACCTTACAACACACATTTATATTAATTTACCTATTTCATTTGATGTAGTGTTATTGTTCTGCGTTTTATTAATGAAGAAAGATATGAAAGAAAAATAGTCCGGTCGAAATTTGTGTGGTTAGTTCAAAGGAAGCCATGTAGAGAAAAAAAAAGAAATCGTTTCGTGTACTGAATGAACAGAAAGAGAGAGAGAGTTGGACCGAGTGAATCAACTGGAGCTTTGCGCATGCGCGTCGTACGATTGCCAACAGAGATAATGTTAAGACGTACACTTATGTAGAAGCTTTTTGTACGGGCTATTTTATACGCACGGCACACGCAGATACACATAAGTACACACACACACACACAAAAAAAAAAAAAAAACACATATATATATATATATATATATATATATATTATATATATGTATATTATATATATGTATATATATATTATATATGTGTGTGTGTGTGTGTATTTTGGCAGCATTTTTTCTTTTAAACATTTTGCGTTAAATTCTACTAACGATTCTTGTCGGACGAGTTTTCGTTCGATCCTTTCTAACTGTCTGGCCATCTTTTTAATGTCAGGGTGGAACTGGTGTAGCAGTCCACCAAAGGTGTCTTTACGAGCGCTTTCGGCAAGTCGATTTGCCATCTTCAGGTAGGAAACTGATGGTATGTTTCGTGGTGTCTCGTTTTTAGATGGCCAGAAAATTAGAAAGGATCGAACAAAAACTCGTCCGACAAGAATCGTCAGTACAGTTTAATGCAACACACACACACACACACGCACACACACACACACACACAACACACATATTATATTATATATATATATATATATATATATATGAAATAAAAATGGAACTTAATACGACAGTGTGAAACTGATATGTTGAAAAAACAAAAGATGTTTACAAAAGCATGGGATCATCAGGAGAGAATGTGCAACCGTTTCGGGGCCTTCCTCTCAACGGTTTTAAAAATATATATATGCTCCCAGCGCATGCTAGCTGAAGCTCTATGGAAGGAAAATCGCTGACGTCCGCCGATTACGCTTAAATTAATAATAATAATAATAATAATAATAATAATAATAATAATAATAATAAAAGAAAAAAGAAAGAACTTGTCAATTGGTGGATTTTGCAGTGCCAGCGGATCACAGGGTGAAGTTAAAGGAAAATGAAAAAATTGACAAATATCTGGACCTTGCCAGAGAACTGAAAAAGTTATGGAATATGAAAGTGAAAGTTATACCAATTGTAGTTGGTGCACTTGGAACAGTCCCAAAAGGATTGGAAAAGGGTTTGGAAAGTTTGGATATCAGAGGAAGGATTGAAACCATTCAGAACACTGCACTGCTGCAATCTGCCAGAATACTCAGAAGAGTCCTGGAGACCTGAGGAGACTTGCTGTCACTCAGACTCCAGCGAAAGACCATCAGCTAACACTGATGTGAAAACTCAAAAGGAGTAAAATAATTTTTTAAAAATAATTAGAGGAACAAGAAGGAGAAGAAGAAGATAATGATGATGATGATAATGATAATGATGATGTGCAGAAGTTGCAGCAGCAGCAGCAGCAGCAGCGGAAGAGGAAGAAGAAGAAGAGAAGAAGAAGAAGAAGAAGAAGAAGAAGAAGAAGAAGAACGATTAAGTGAAGCCTTTGTAAACTAAGCAGTCTGTCGTATTGAATGATGACAATGCTTCATTTTCGTGAAGACCCAGGGTATTAATTTCGTTTCTTTGACTAAACACTTCCGGTTCCGAATCCTCCTGATTTTTGTCTCAGACTTGGCACACTGACTTCTCATCGCCAAAGAATAACATCAAACATTTACATTCGAAATAATTCTTCTTTATTTGACCACGTGACTTTGAAAATAAATAGTCGAGAATAAAACAAAATCTCGATAGAATGGTACTTATATGTATTCATGGATTGTTAGTAAGATACTATACTGCATTTTTCGACCTTTTTCACTTCATCTCCATGAAATTAAAAGCGGTTAAGAAAGTTATAGGGTGCTTTACGACGTTTGGAAAATTCATGTTTTTTGAATAAGTGTAGCGAGATGGAAGGTCCTGAGTTTTGCGAGGACTACTATTAGAAAAGGAGGAAGAAGAAATTAGAGATAGTAAATGCCTAAAAAATAGTGATGAACATAAAACAGGTTGTCGTGAGTTTGACCGGGCGTGTCCCCCTCCCCCTCGAATAGAGAATTGAAAGCCAGTCGGAAGTTTCGGGTGTTCACCGGAACCGGAAGTCACGCGGTGACGTGAAACGACGAAGAAAAACACCGGCTTTTTTTGCTTTCGGACGCGTAGGGTACGGAACCGGACCTCTGGTCCCTGTTGTGGATCACCGTAATTTAACAGTGTCGTCTCTCTCTTTTTCTCTCTGCCTTTCCTCCTCTTCCGATACAACCCACGAGACGAGCCTGGAAATAAAAGCTAAGCAGCCTGTGACGATATATTTCTCGCGTTGTACTTTTTTATCGACAAGATGACCGCCACGTGCCGAACACCTTTTTAGTGTCGTGAATTTGGAGGCACGTTGACAAGACCCGCTATAACAACGTATATCGCTTTTCGTACTGTGACCATATATTGCTATTAGAACGTTACGTATATCCGTTTTGGTACTGTAAAGATACCGCCACGTTACCTAAGTAACTTCTTCCATTTTTTTTACGTAAATCCCAGTGCCTGTAAATACAGCACAGTATGATAATTTAAATTATTACAACGTTTGATATATTTACTTAAGAGCTATTGCTAAATAGTTTGATACTAGCAGGACCTGTGGATACACCACAGTATGATAATTTAATATTATTACTAGGTACTAGGGACTGACGTGACCAGCCGATTGATCGGAGGGGGCCTCTCCGACCCCCGTCTAGCCTAAATAAGGTTCTAAATAGAGTGTTGCAGGTCATGGACTGCTCATCCACCAAGACTCAGACCTTAAGCATCACGGGTCACTTCCCACGGCCAATAGGGGCCTCATTTGGGGGAATCTTACCCCTCTGTAGAGGTGCAGTCGGTGCATTCTAACGCCCCAGCCGACAGGGCGGTGTATAGATAGTAGATAAGTATAGATAGATGGTAACAGAAAGGAAGCAATGTTATTTTCTCAAAATGATTTCATGGTTATGACCTTTAAAAATTTAGATAAGTTTTACAAATTAGCTGGAGGGAGAGCAGGTGAATGTATACCTTTCCCAAGAGTATTAACGCTATTTGAAATGTAGACAGCCTCGTCTACGATTTGAAATCGGCTCGACAAGTCCATCTCCTTCGACACTAGCCTTTAAATCACTCGCCACCATTTCTTGCTTCTTTTCTTTTAGTCATCGCCAGACACTGTGTTTCGACATATCACGTCTCCTCAGTGTGGCTAGACTTAGTAACTACTTCTAGCTGGCTGTAAGTTTAACCTCATCAACGCATCTAAAATATTTTGAAAAAGATGTTCAAAATTGTCAACTCTGAATTAGCATTTCCTTTACACAACTTACATATAAAAACATATTTATATATATTCATACGTATATATATATATATATATATTATATATATTATATATATATATATATATGTGTGTGTGTGTGTGTGTGTGTGTATGTATATACATCATAGACATCCCAAGACAGCGTGTTTCGACGTATCATGTCTCCTCATTGTGGCTAGCTTAGTAACTACTTCTATCCGGGAGCGAAACCCGATTGATTTTCATCAGTGGGATTCCTTAACGCCTCGGCCGTCAGCACCTACCTGTAAGAAGTAGAATTGTAGCTGATAAATATTAATTCAGTCAAATAATTGCCTCAAGTAATACTCGTAAACAAACATAATCTCCCAATCGGCATTTGAACATAGAATTGGCTAAATCAGGCCATTGATCTCGTATGCAATGTCAAAAGGACGGTGATGATGATGATTATGGGAGTACTGTGAATAATGATGTCAATTCTGTGACAGAATCCATCTTTTAATGGACCCTTCCATGCTAATTACTTATCAGAAAGCGACTGCTCCAGAAAATGAAAATCGGAACACGGAGTGAGACGGTCTAGCAGATGGACGTTGCTAGGAGACGAGAGGCGGGTTTCATGATGCAGGCTACTGCTTCCATTGTGACAAATCCCTCCATCCCCATCTTATATGTTGGTAGTAACGAGAGACAGGTTACACAGAAGTGGATGGAAGAAAGAGGGTCAGAGTTGAGCGAATAAGACAGAGAAAGAGAGAGAGAGAGAGAGAGAGAGAAAGAAAGAAAGAAAGAAAGAAAGAGATGAAAATATATTTGTGTACGAGCCTCTCTCTCTCTCTCTCTCTATCTATCTCCTCCCCCCTCTCTCTCTCTCTCTCTCTCTCTCTCTCTCTCTCTCTCTCTCTCTCTGCGTGTGTGTGTGTGTGCTACAGGTTACACAGAAGTGGATGGAAGAAAGAGGTACAGAGAGAGAGAGAGAGAGAGAGAGAGAGAGAGGAGAGAGATGAAAAATATATTTGTGTACGAGTCTCTCACTCTCTCTATCTATCTATCTCCTCCTCTCTCTCCTCTCTCTCTCTCTCTCTCTCTCTCTCTATCTATCTATCTATCTCTCTCTCTCTGTGTGCGTGTGTGTGTGTGTGTGTGTGCTACAGGTTACACAGAAGTGGATGGAAGAAAGCGGTACAGAGAGTGAGCGAGAGAGAGAGGAGAGAGAGAGAGAGAGAGAGAGAGAGAGAGAGAGAGAGAGAGAGAGATGTAAAATATGTTTTCTTTATGAGACCATGTCAGTGTGTCTGTGCGTGTGTATGTGTCTGTCTGTATGCGAGTGTGTATGTGCGTATAACAGGTTACACAGAAGTGAATGAGAGAGAGAGAGAGAGAGAGAGAGAGAGAGAGATGAAAAATATGTTTTGTGTATGAGTCCGTGTTCGTGAGTGTGTGTGTGTGTGTGCTTGTATCTTAAGGTGTGTGTGTGTGTGCGACAGGTTATACAGAATTGAATGAAAGATAAAGAGAGAGACAGAGAGGGAGTTAGTAAGCAAAAGAGAGAGACTGAGAGAGAGAGAGAGAGAGAAAGAGAGAGATAAAAATGTGTCTGTATGAGTGTGTGTGTGTGTGTGTGTGTGTGTGTGTGTGTGTACGTGTAACAGGTTAAACAGAATTGAATTAAAGAGAGAGAGACACACAGAGTGTGAGCGAGAGAGATAGATAGAAATAGATATATATATATAGAGAGAGAGAGAGAGTGAGCGAGAGAGAGACACACACAGTGAGAGGGAGAGAGAGAGAGATGAAAAACGTATGTTTTGTGTATAGGCCCGTTTCCGTAAGTGTGTATGGGTGTGTGTATATGCGTGTAACAGGTTACACACAATTGAACGACAGAGAGAGAGAGAGAGAGAGAGAGAGAGAGTCAGAGTGGGAGTGAGTGAGCAAGCAAGAGAGAGAGAGAGAGAGAGAGAGAGAGGGGGTGAGAGGTGAAAGGTTACACAGATGTACATGAAAGAGAGTGGGGCAGAGAGAGAGAGAGAGAGAGAGAGAATGAGCCAGCAAGAGAGAGGGAGAAAGAGAGAGATGAAAATATGTTTTGTGTCTCTGTGTGTATATGTGTGTGTGAGTGTGTATGTGTGTGCGTGGGAGTGTGTAACCTGTTACACACAATTGAATGAAATAGAACGAGTGAGCGTCAGAGTGAGAGTGAGTCAGCGAGCAACAGAGAGAGTGAGTGAGAGAGAGAGAGTTGGTTGGTGAGTGAGAGAGAGAAAGTGAGAGAGAGAGAGAGTTGAAAAACATATTTGTGTATGAGCCCTTGTACTTGTGCATGTGTGTGCATATGTGTGTGTGTGCATGTGTGTGTGCATGTATGACAGGTCACACAGAATTAAATGAATGAGAGAGACAGAGACAGGGAGAGACTGGTGAGCATGAGACAGAGTGAGACAGAGAGAGAGACAGAAAGAGATAGATAGAAGAGATAGAGAGAAAGAGAGATGAAAAACATGTTTTGTGTATGAGCCCTTGTCTGCCTGTGTATGTATATGTATGTGCGAGTGTGCAAGTGTGTGTGCATGTGTGACAGGTTACACAGAATTGAATGAATGAGAGAGAGACAGGGAGAGACTGAGTGAGCATGAGACAGGGTGAGACAGAGACAGAGAGAAAGAGAGAAAGAGAGAGAGAGAGAGAAAGAGAGAGAGAGAGAAAGAAAGAGAGATGAAAAACATGTTTTGTGTATGAGCCCTTGTCCGCCTCTGTATGTACATGTATGTGCGAGTGTGCAAGTGTGTGTGCATGTGTGACAGGTTACACAGAATTGAATGAATAAGAGACAGAGACGGGGAGAGACTGAGTGAGCATGAGACAGAGTGAGACAGAGACAAGAGAGAGAGAAAAAGAGAGAAAGAGAGAGAGAGAAAGAGAGATGAAAAACATGTTTGTGTATGAGCCCTTGTCCGCCTGTGTATGTACATGTATGTGCGTGTGTGCAAGTGTGTGTGTGTGTGTGTGTGGCATGTGTGACAGGTCACAGAGAATTGAATGAATGATAGACAGAGACAGGGAGAGACTGAGTGAGCATGAGACAGAGTGAGACAGAGAGAAGAGAGAGAAAAGAGAGAGAGAGAGAGAAAGAGAGATGAAAAACATGTTTTCTGTATGAGCCCTTGTCCGCCAGTGTATGCACATGTATGTGCGTGTGTGCAAGTGTGTGTGTGCAAGTGTGTGTGTGTGACTGTGTGTGTGTGTGAAGCCATGCAATGAGAAGTTGTTATCGAGCCTGAGTGTGAGGGTAGTGGGGGTCGGGTCTCCTCCATGTTGGTCTTCCAAGCTTATTGATCCGAACTTAAATCGATTGACTGTACCACAGCCTCCTGTCGTGGAGGTCTGAGAGATATCGATTTTGCGGTTCAAGCCCACAGTCATTTTCTCCCTTATTTTTCATTCGCTTTTTTTTTTACTTCTTTTCTTTTCATTCTTTTTCTTTTCTGGATCCTGTTCGTAGATTGTGTCTTCAATTTGTTTTTTTTATTTTTTATTATTTATTTTGGTTACCTTGATTCACATTTTTAATCTTTTTTTTTTGTTGTTGTTGATTTGATATTTTCTTTTGACATTTCTTTCTTTCTTTTTTTGTTTCTCCTCCTTCTCATTACATTCTTCTATCTTTCTTTCTTTCTTTCTTTCTTTCTTCTTCTTTCTTTCTTTCTTTCTCTTTCTCCCTTTCTGTCTTTCAAATGCTTCTTTTTGTCAAATGCTTCTTTTTACCGACCTAATTTTCTCTCTTTTTTCTCTCTTTCCTTTTCTTTTTCTTTCTTTCTTCTTCTTTCTTTCCTTTTTTCTTTCTTCCATTGTCAATTGTTTCTTTCATTCTTTCTCTCCCCCTCTCTCTCTTTTTTCTCTCTCACTCTCTTTCTCTCTCTCTCTTTCTTTGTCAGTTGCTTCTTTTAACAGCCTTCTTCTTTCTTTCTTACTTTCCTTCCCCCATTCTTTCTTTCTTTCTTACTTTCTTTCTTTTCTCTTTCTCCCTTTCTGTCTTTCTTTGGTCAAATGCTTCTTTTACCGACCTTATTTCTCTTTTTCTTCTCTCTTTCCTTTTCTTTTTTCTTTTCTTTCTTTTCTCTCTTTCTTTTCTTTCTTCCTTGCTTTTTCTTTTTTCCTTTGTCAATTGCTTCTTTTATCGACTTCTTTCTTTCATTCTGGCATTTTTTTCATTCTCTCTCTCTCTCTCTCTCTCTCTCTCTCTCTCTCTCTCTCTCTCTCTTTCTCTCTTTTTCTCTCTTTCTCTTTCTCTCTCTTTCTCTCTCTCTCTCTTTTCATTCTTTCTTTCTCTCTTTCTTTGTCAGTTGCTTCTTTTAACAGCCTTATTTCTTTCTTATTTCTTTCTTTCTTTCTTTCTCTATCTCTTGCAGAATACCGCGATTGTTTTTCTTATGCATTCTAGTAGTTCTTTCTTACTTTCTTTCTTTCTTAATTTCTTTCTTACTTTCTTTCTTTTTAAATTTCTTTCTCTTTCTTACTTTCTTATTTCTTTCGTTCTTATTTCTTTCTTTTTATTTTCTTTCTAATTCGCTGTATTTTCCGGAATACAAGACGTGCATTTAAATGAATATCTCTCCGTCTAATGTGCTCCTATTCTGACGACATAGACGGTCGGTCAAAGGTCAGGGACTCTCAGGAGTTACCCTAAGGAGTTATCTCCCTTGGAAACCAAATGTTTCAATGGCGGGAAAAGAACGATGTTTTAATTGTACTTTTCTTTTACATTTAATTCGATGTTGTGTTCCTATCTTGGATGGCGTACTAACCCCATATTTTGGTTGGTTGGGTGGCTGTGTGGTTGGATTTTACGGCATGTCAACCCTCGTTGGGTTATTTTATGTCGAAGACATTTTGTTCTATTTAATCTGCTCTGCAATTTTATTGTAAACAAAATTTCCTATGTATTTTTATAATAATCACTATTTCCAATGCATTTTATAATATAAGAATTAACTGTGGTTGTAGCTTTAGGGGCTATAACCACATCTTATAATACGCTAGGAGGCCTCGTGAATGCTTCCCAACGTGGGTGAATATACATGCATGTCAGATACAACAAATTCCGACAAAGAAGTAAATAACAAAATACAGACTTTATTGTCTGAGCTCATGTAACATGAAATATAGATTAAAAAAAAACAGTTAGGTCGAACGTACTGTAAAAGGAAGAAAGAATTATTGTAGACTTATTATTGAGACCACTAAATATAGAATAGAAGACTCACTCACTGTATATGAGCCACGTGGTTAGGGTCTCGAAAGGGCTACGTACACATATGGGTACGGGTCTATAGGTGGGAGGCAATGCTCACCAAAGCCTTAATGGACAGAGACACAAGTGCATCTTAGGGCATGCCAGATGAAAGAGAGTCCGATAGCTTCCCGGGCTGAGTTTAAATAGCCAAGTAGTAATGACATCAAGTGGCGAGTACTGACGACACGGGAAGATAAACCTTTTCCAATACCAACCTCTTTTATAAGGGGAAGTTAACCGCTACAATTGTAAAATAATTTCCAATGAATGTTCTCAGTAAAAAAAACATTTCCGATGCATTTTTATAGAAAAAATCATTTCTAATGCATTTTATAGTAAACATAATTTCCAATGCATTTTATATTAAACAGCATTTCCGATGTATTTTTATAGTAAAAATCATTTACAATGAATTTCTATAGTAAAAATCATTTGCAATGCATTTTTATAGTAAAAATCATTTCTAAGGCACTTTATTGTAAACATAATTTCCAATGCATTTTATAGTAACAATCATTTCCAATGAATTTGTATAGTAAAAAAACATTTCCAATGTATTTTTATAGTAAAAATCATTTCCAATGATTTTTTGTATTAAACAGCATTTGCAATGTATTTTTATAGTAAAAATCTTTTGCAATGTATTTTTATAGTAAAAATCTTTTGCAATGTATTTTTACAGAAAAATCATTTCCAATGTATTTTTTTAGTAAAAATTATTTGCAATGTATTTTTATAGTAAAAATCTTTTGCAATGTATTTTTAAAGTAAAAATCATTTCCAATGTATTTTTTAGTAAAAATTATTTGCAATGTATTTTTATAGTAAAAATCTTTTGCAATGTATTTTTATAGTAAAAATCTTTTGCAATGTATTTTTATAGTAAAAATCATTTCCAATGTATTTTTATAGTAAAAATCATTTCCAATGCATTTTTATAGTAAAAATCATTGTCCAATGCATTTTATAATAAAAATCATTTCCAATGTATTTTATAGAAAAAATCATTGTCCAATGCATTTTTATTGTAAAAATCATTGTCCAATGCATTTTTATTGTAAAAATCATTGTCCAATGCATTTTTATAATAAAAATCATTTCCAATGTATTTTTATAGAAAAAATCATTTCCAATGAATTTGTATAGTTAAAATCATTTGCAGTGCATATTTATACTAAATATCATTTTCAATAACCGACTATATTTTTTCTCCATCTATTGTCGTACGACGCACTAAGTTGTCCTCATCAAATCTCCACAATCTAATTATTAATCAGTGTATTGGTAAATTATATACTCAGCATTTTTCATTTCTGAATTAAAAACGATTAATAGAGAAAGAAAATCTGTTAATGAGAACTGAAAAGAATTAAAACAAAAACGAAAAAATCTTTTGATTAAGAAATGCATTTAACTTATTTTTATACTAAAGTTCATTTTTAATGTATTTTATGGTAAAAGTCTTAGACCATTGCATTTTAATATTGAACATAATTTCCAATGCACTTTTATAATTAATCATTTCCAGTGCATTCTTATAGTAAAAATAATTTCCAATGCATTTGTATAGTAAAAATCATTTCCAATGCATTTTCATAGCAAAAATCATTTCCAATGCATTTTCATAGTAAAAATCATTTGCAATGCATTTGTATAGTAAAAATCATTTCCAATGCATTTTAATAGCAAAAATCATTTCCAATGCATTTTTATAGTAAAAATCATTTCCAATGCATTTTTATAGTAAAAATCATTTCCAATGCATTTTTATAGTAAAAATCATTGTCCAATGCATTTTTATTGTAAAAATCATTGTCCAATGTATTTTTATAGTAAAAATTATTTCCAATGTATTTTTAAAGTAAAAATCATTTCCAATGTATTTTTTTAGTAAAAATTATTTGCAATTTATTTTTATAGTAAAAATCTTTTGCAATGTATTTTTATAGTAAAAATCTTTTGCAATGTATTTTTATAGTAAAAATCTTTTGCAAAATGCATTTTTATAGTAAAAATCATTGTCCAATGCATTTTTATAATAAAAATCATTTCCAATGCATTTTCATAGTAAAAATCATTTGCAATGCATTTGTATAGTAAAAATCATTTCCAATGCATTTTAATAGCAAAAATCATTTCCAATGCATTTTTATAGTAAAAATCATTTGCAATGCATTTGTATAGTAAAAATTATTTCCAATGCATTTTAATAGCAAAAATCATTTCCAATGCATTTTTATAGTAAAAATCATTTGCAATGCATTTGTATAGTAAAAATCATTTCCAATGCATTTTAATAGCAAAAATCATTTCCAATGCATTTTTATAGTAAAAATCATTTGCAATGCATTTGTATAGTAAAAATCATTTTCAATGCATTTTCATAGCAAAAATCATTTCCAATACATTTTCATAGTAAAAATCATTTTCAATGCATTTTCATAGCAAAAATCATTTCCAATACATTTTTATAGTAAAAATAATTTCCTATACATTTTTATAGTAAAAATAATTTCCAATCCATTTTTATAGTAAAAATCATACCCAATAAATTTTTATAGTAAACAACAAACGTAATGCATTTTTATGGTAAAAGTTATTTCCAATGCATTTTTGTAGTAAATATTATTTCCAATACATTTTTTTATTAAACACAATTTCCAATGCATTTTATATTAAACACAATTTCAAATGCATTTTATATTAAACACAATTTCAAATGCATACTTATACTAAATATTATTTCGAATAACTTACTCTATTTTATCTCCAATTATTGTGCTCGTCAAATGTCAAGAATCTTATTATGAATCAGTGTATTGGTAAATTATTTACTCAGCATTTTTTATTTTGAAACCAAAACGATTAATAGAAAAAAGAAAGTTCGCTAATGAACATTAAATTTACACCAGGAAAAAAATTAAAACAAAAACTAAAAAACGCCTCAAACAAAAAATAGAAAGCAAAATAAAGATTTTTTTATTATGTAAAAAATTGAACTCATTTTATTTTTATAGTAAACTTCATTTTCAATGCATTTCATGGTAAATTCTAATGTTAAAGATAATTTCCAATGCATTTTTGTAGTAAAAATCATTCCCAATGCATTTTTATAGTAAAAATCATTTCCAATGCATTTTTATAGTAAAAATCATTTCCAGTACATTTTTATAGTAAAAATCATTTCCAATGCATTTGTATAGTAAATTTATTTCCAATGTATTTGTATTGTAAATATGATTTCCAATACATTTTTATAGTAAAAATCTGTTCCAATGCATTTTTAAGGTAAAAACCATTTCCAATACATTTTCATAGTGAAAATCATTTCCAATGCCCACTTATAGCAAAAATCATTTCCAATGCATTTTATAATAAAACTCATTCCCAATGCATTTTTATATCAAAAACCATTTCCAATGCATTTTATAGTAAGGATGATTTTCAATGTATTTTTATAGTAAACATGATTTCAAATTAATTCATCTATTAAACACAATTTCCAATGCCTATTTATTCTAAATATCATATCGAATAGCATACTATATTTTGTCTCCATTATATTGCACTAAGTTGTTCTCATCAAATGTCAACAATCTAATTATTAATCAGTGTCGGTAAATACTCAGCTTTTTTCATTTCTGAACCAAAACGATTAATAGAAAAAGAAAGTTCACTAATGAAGATTGAATTTACATCAGGAAAAGAATTAAAACAAAAGTTTAAAAAACGCCTCAAACAAAAATAGAAAGGAAAAAAAAGATCTTTTGATTAACGTCATTGAACTAATTACCCGGGGTGAACGACAGGAAACATTTCTTGTTACCTCCAAAAGATTTGCGAACAAAATAATTATATATGCAATTCCAAAATTAAACTCGTTATTGATTTGAATAGATTTTTAGTCATTTTTTTTATAGTTAAATTCTGATTAGCTTTCATTCTAAACTCGCTTTCTGCTTAGAATTTTCGGTTGATGGGAATTTTGAGTATCCCTTTTTATAGTGAAAATCATTTCCAATGAATTTTAATAGTGAACCATATTTTCAATGCATTTTTATAGTAAAAATCATTTCTAATGCATTTTCATATTAAAAAATCATTTCCAATTTATAGTAAAAAAAATCATTTCCAATGCATTTTTATAGTAAAAATAGTTTCCAATGCATTTTTTTAGAAGAATCATTTCCAATGTATTTTTATAGTAAAAATCATTTCCAATGCATTTTTATAATAAAAATCATTTCCAATGCATTTTTATAGTAAAAATCATTGTCCAATGCATTTTTATAGTAAAAGTAAGTTCCAATGCATTTTCATAGTAAAAATCATGTCAAACGCATTTTTATAATAAAAATCATTTGCAATGCATTTTTATAGTAAAAATCATTTCCAGTGCATTTTTATAGTAAAATCATTTTCCAATGCATTTTTATATTAAAAATCATTTCAAATGCATTTTTATAGTAAAAATCATTTCCAATGCATTTTTATAGTAAAAACCATTTCCAATGCATTTTTATAGTAAAAATCATTTCCAATGCATTTTTATATTAAAAATCATTGTCCAATGCATTTTTATAGTAAAATCATTTCCAATGCATTTTCATAGTAAACACAATTTCTAATGCATATTTATACTAAATATTATTTCTATTAGCATACTATATTTTGTCTCCATTATATTGCACTAAGTTGTTCTCATCAAATGTCAACAATCTAATTATTAATCAGTGTCGGTAAATTATTTACTCAGCATTTTTTTATTTCTGAACCAAAACGATTAATAGAAAAAGAAAGTTCGCTAATCAGAATTAAATTTACATCAGGAAAAGAATTAAAACAAAAATTTAAAAAACGCCTCAAACAAAAATAGAAAGAAAAAAAAGATATTTTAATTAAGAAGAACATTGAACTCATTACTCATTTCATTTTTATAGTAAACATAATTTTCAATGCATTTCATGGTAAAATTCTTAGACCATTGAATTTTAATATTAAACATAATTTCCAATGTATTTTTATAGTAAAAATCATTTCCAATGCATTTTTATTGTAAATATCATTTTCAATACATTTTCATAGTAAATATCTGTTCCAATGCATTTTTATTGTAAAAACCATTTTCAATATATTTTCATAGTAAAAATCAGTTCCAATGCATTTTTAAAGTAAAAATCATGTCCAACGCCTTTTTATATTTAAAATCATTTTCAATACATTTTTATAGTAAAAGAAATTTCCAAATTCATTTTCATAGTGAAAATCATTTCCAATACACAATAAGAGCAAAAATCATTTCCAATGCATTTTTATAGTAAAAACCATTTTCAATACATTTTTATAGTAAAAATCATTTGCAATGCATTTTTATAGTAAAATCATTTCTAATGTATTTTTATAGTAAAAACCAGTTTCAATACATTTTAGTAAAAATCATTTGCAATGCATTTTTATAGTAAAAATCATTTCTAATGTATTTTTATAGTAAAAACCATTTTCAATACATTTTTATAGTAAAAATCATTTGCAATGCATTTTTATAGTAAAAATCATTTCTAATGTATTTTTATAGTAAAAACCATTTTCAATACATTTTTATAGTAAAAATCATTTCAAATGCATTTTTATAGTAAAAACCATTTTCAATACATTTTTATAGTAAAAATCATTTCCAATGCATTTTTATAGTAAAAACCATTTTCAATACATTTTTATAGTAAAAATCATTTCCAATGTATTTTTATAGTAAAAATCATTTCCAATGTATTTTTATAGTAAATATCATTTCCAATACATTCTTATATTAAACACAACTTCCAATGCCTATTCATTCTAAATATCATATCGAATAGCATACTATATTTTGTCTCCATTATGATTGCACTAAGTTGTTCTCATCAAATGTCAACAATCTAATTATTAATCAGTGTCGGTAAATACTCAGCTTTTTTCATTTCTGAACCAAAACGATTAATAGAAAAAGAAAGTTCGCTAATGAAGATTGAATTTACACCAGGAAAAGAATTACCCCCCCCCCAAAAAAAAATGTCTCCAACAAAAATAGAAAGGAAAAAGAAAAGATCTTTTGATCAAGGACATTGAACTAATTACGGGGGTGAACGACAGGAAACATTTCTTGTTACCTCCAAATATTTCCGAGCAAAATAATTACATATGTTATTTAAAAAAACTAAATTCGTTATTGATTTAAATACATTTTTATATTTTTTTAATATTTAAATTCTGATTAGCTTTAATAAGAAACACTTTATAATCAGTCTTTGTATATATATATATTCTTTAACATATGACTAGGACAAGATATACGAGGTATGGTGAAAAATGTATCAAGACTGAAGCTTTATTTACAAAGGCAGGATTTCTTTGTCTTTTTCGGCAAAAGTACATTATACTTTAAGGAATATATATATATATATATATATATATATATATATATATATATATATATATATATATATATATATATTTTTATGATAAAACAAAGAAAATGCAGTGCTCAATCACACATTGTGAGAGCTAATATTTATTTAATTTGTTGAGTTTTTAAAAATAAATGCTTATTATAGACAGCTACCCAGGTTGTCTTGCTAGGCCGCAATCATCAGGCTGTCAAATTAGATCCCATGGTGTTTGTTTGAAGATCTTTTCTTAATGTCACATTCTGGACCACAAATAACGTCGGTTGCTTTCGTGGACGCTAATGCGCTTCGGATTTTTTGGAAAAAAAATGAAAAAAAAGCAATTTTTGAAAAAATTGAACTTTAAAACTTATTTAAGCATTTATTTTAAAAAAACTCAACAAATGAAATATATATATATATATATATATATATATATATATATATAAAGTAAAAAAGTAAAGTCATCGGGGCGGCCTAAAGTCGGTATCAGCCAGTCAGCGAGGGAGTCTATCCCCTTTTCAATAGGGCTATACAAAGGAGAATATTTTGGCATCTGACGTGGAGCGCCACACCTACCATCAGCTCCTTACTTTACCGCACATATCCCTGTGCTACTCATACGCTGAGTTGATGAGGACCGGTATCGAACTAGGAACCTCGTGGTTTCTAGCCGAACGCTCTACCGACTGAGCTAACATTAGAATAAACCAGCACATTCCATCTTTCATCCGCAACAATATCTTTGACCGCTTTTCTCCACCAAGCAATCCATATCCACGTTTCACCATTTGGAAATGCCTGTTGGACAATCCAGATTTTGCTGCAACATATAAGACCTCAATGAGAACTCCATTTTGACATCCTCAACCAACGAGTTGCACCTGGCAATACTCGAGGCCCTCCTCATCAACAGATTCCGCTCTTTGCATACAATTGCAATTTTATTCTTTACTCCTTTTCGGTCCTACTGTTCTTGATCCCAGCTATATATATATATATATATATATATATATATATATATATATATATATATATATATATATATATAAACTGTTGTTATGGGGCCAACGGGAGAAAAATAGATATTTTATAAAAAAAGAAGGCTTACAAGAAGGATTTTTTTTTGTTTTTTTAAATTTATTAACTTACATATGAATGCGACACGTGTTTCTGATCTGTTGTCTTCTTCAGGCATTGAATTATTATTTTGGCAGAATATGTCCGATATTTGATCAAATATCGGACAAATTGTGCCAAAATAATACACATAATAAAGACAACAGATCAGAAACACGTGTCGCATTCATATATATATATATATATATATATATATATATATATATATATATATATATATATACATTAAAAATTTATCATTATATATATATATATATATATATATATATATATATATATATATATATATATATATATATATATAGAGAGAGACAGATAGAGACAGAGACAGAGACACAAAGAGACAGAGACTTTGGTAAAGAAATTGATATATATATATATATATATATATATATATATATATATATATATATATATATATATGGCCCCAATTTTGGTCGAAATATATTTATTATGGAATAACGGTGTTGAGTTTTTCCTTCCTTTCAAAGATAAATATTGGCCTGTATATAATCTAAAAAGTTTATACATTGAGCTCTGTAGTGAGTTAAAGATTCATTCTATTGGTACATACTGGATCATACAATAATAATACAGTGTCTCTTAGAAATCACATATAGAATCATCCCATACTACCAACTTTTGGATACCTCACACACACACATATATATATATATACACCCCCCCCCATATGAGTAGAATTTGACACAATGTCAAGTTCTTAAGCGGAGTTTTAACAGGTTAATGAGTTCAGTCTGTTCTACTATTTACCCATAGCTGGGGGGAGAATAGGTGCGCCAACATTCGACAAAGCGATAAATAGATAGACATTCATTTAACTTCTCAAAGAGGGTAATTGCTTTTTCTAAATGGCGTCAGCTATAAATAATGGAATCGTGTTGAAATATTAAGCATCGCCCGCCTGTTGAGTCCTACACACGTATACGCACATACATACATACACACATATACGCACACATACACATACACGCACAAGCACACACATATACACGTGCACATGCATCTACATATACAGACATACACGTGCACAGACATACACACATACACGTACACACACATACACACACGTGCGTACATACACACATACACACACTGTTATATCGTAATCCGACGACAGTAAGTAAGGAATAAAAACAGGAGACAAAATTAGAAGTCATTTATATTTATTTTATATAATATACTTCTGTAGTTTTCTATAGTATATATACAGCTCTTTTACACCGCCCGGGACATTCACTATATATATATATATATATATATATATATATATATATATATATATACTAGCAAATATATGCACCCTCCGGTTGCAAGTATTTAAGTTTTGATGTAATAAAATATCATATAAAATTAGAAAGGCTAATGAAACTGACTAAGAATGCAGATAAAAAGATCTGCAACAGAGGGGGTATAATCGAAAAATAGAACAACTTTGAAACTAACTATTCTATCATTTTCCATTACTCCCGTCTTTCATTGGTAAATTTTCCTAATTCAACTATTTAGTTAAAATAGGAAGTAAAGGATAATATTACAGTTATTTCTTCTTGTAAATAAATTTCTTTTAAGATTTATCCACGAGATTTTTGTTTATATTTCTTAAGATAAAACTAAACAATTAGAAATCAATAATACCAAGCACATATTTATTAAAATAAAATTTTAAATATCAATATGCAAATTAGCCTTCTCGTTCAAACTGTAAACCGCTAGTTTGTTGTATATATAAATACAATTGCATGTTATTAATACGTAGATATGGTCAACAGTATTAATAATGTAAAGCGATTTTTATTATAACTAAAGGTTTAAAAGAATGAAATCAAGGTGAATTTGACGTAAATAATTAAGGGAATTGTGACTTGAGTAGTAATATAGTTTCGGTTACAGACAGAAAAACACACAATCTCCATTATAATAAGATATACACACACACAACCTTGAGTTTTCACTTCCGCTGTCGTTTATCGCAACAGAAAAAATTTATACACACACAACCACATACCTAAAAAAATGCACAATGTTTCCTTTCAATACACACACTTACAGCGCCACATACTCACGCCATAAAATAGAATATTTCATGTCATATTTCAAAACCGTCTCCTTTTTCAAACTTAACAAAAAATAAAATTTTTTTAAACAGACTGAATGACAAGGATTACCACTCGCTTTTCTCATTATTCTGTGATAAATAATTTCTTATCTTATGCCCTGAACATGATCTAATTAATAGATCGAAACACTGCAGTGTCGGCCAATAGACTCACCACCTAGCCCATTTAAACCTGTGTTTTTCATTTTTCTTATATATATATATATATATATATATATATATATATATATATATATATATACCAAACTTGTTGGTAAATCCTCGCGGTGAGAAAAAACCCGGCAAATAGTTTGATTGTAAAAATATACTACCAAACATCAACCGGGAAGAAAAGATTAAAAAAAAAAAGATAAGACCAAGATAATCCTACCAACCAAAAATAATCTATTAGTACAATATTTTGGCCAAAGAAAAAACAATTTATATGCATATATATATATATATATATATATATATATATATATATATATATATATATATTCATACAAAACCGCCAGCTAATAAGTAAAAAGCGCTCAATACCTAAGTAGAGCAAATAATAAAGATAAATCTAATGAGTCAGACGAACCTACTAAAAGTTTCGCTTAATGCTCTTCAGGGCTAAGATCTGACACTTAGCCCTGAAGAGTATTAAGCGAAACTTTTAGTAGGTTCGTCTGACTCATTATATATATATATATATATATATATATATATATATATATATATATATATATATATGATAGGAGGCTTGATGTAAAATCCGACAGTATGAGGTAAGGTAAAAGGAAAAGTGGACAAAAATAATGACTCAAACAAGTAGAAGTAGGAGAGTCCTTCTTTACGCGAAGAACATCATCAGTCTGACTTTATTCGAATAAAGTTAGACTGATGAAGTTCTTCACTTATGTAGTATACTGAGAAAGTTAGCGTGGAGAAAGGGACAATGCCTGGTTACTGACAGTTTCACGCCTATCCGATCTTAAGGTTTCGTTAGGAGATCGAATAGATGTGAAACTGTCAATAACCAGATTTTAACCACATGTCTGCTCTAACTTAACTTAAATATAAATTCTCTATCCATGATATTGAGTTTTGTCCATCTAGAAATATATCACCCATATTATTTGAAATATACATTCACACACATTCACACACACACACACACACACAACACACACACACATCATTTTTTTGCTTCATATACAGCATTTCATTTATCTCCAGATTGTCTCATATCATATACCTTGAAAAAGGGTGAAAGTTCTCCCGAAATATCGGAATTGATCAAACCAGGAACAGAACTACAATTGAATATTAAAATTCTGATTTTTGTTCTGTTATTTTTTTTAATATGTAAGTATGTATGTATGTATGTATATAGTATTTGGAGTTTTTGTTTATAAACAAAAACTCCAAATACTAGAAGCTCTATACATGAAACAATACAAACCATCCTTAAACAAAAATAATTTCCAATACAGTACACACATTCTAAAATGCCTATAACACCTTTCTCATCAATTCTTCTCCTTCCAGCCTCCACATTAATTTTTTTTAAAAACTGGAACACATCACCCCTGATGATGGCACTTCGAAATGCCGAAAGTACTCCGGACCTGAACTTTGGTGGACTTCTCCACGAATTCCACCCAAACATTAAAAAGTTGGCCAAAATACTCGAAAAGATCAAAAATAAAATTGTTAAACAGATGTGACTTTTGTTTAATTCTATATATATCTATATATATATATATATATATATATATATATATATATATATATATATATATATATATATATATATATATATATATATATATATATATATATATATATATATATGCGTTTGTGTGTGTTTTACAATGCCCTCGGCGCTTTAAACAATATATAGGTAAATCAGAATGGCCTCTTATTTTTAGAATAAGTGATTATAGATACATAATTTAATTTCCGAATAAAATTGCCGCCTAACAGACGATCCATTATAATTGTGGAGATTGAAAATACAACATCAATTTTAGGAAACCATGAATATAGATAGATATTATGACTTGAAACCCTTAGCCCCAAAAGAACTCAAAAAATGAATTAATCCACTGAGAAATGCCCAAAATTATATTTTAACCCTTACTTATCCTACGAAGTATTCATATTATAAAAGTATCACGTTTTGTAGTTTGATCTTCCAATTTAAGAAAAAAAAATTCTTTTCTATTATGTTTTCTTAAACAGTTCTATAAAATCGAAGATCGAACTCACTTTTCAGTAATAATGGATCTACGAGACTAGCTTACTAAGCATTACACCACGATAGGACGTCTAAGAATAAGTTTCAACCATTTTTATTTATTTACTTATAACGGTATAGTGCTGTATAGCCGACTACTGGATTTCAATAAAACCACAGACACGCGTATATAAAAATATGACCCGTCTTTATTTTCGTCGGTGTGTGGGTGATGAGGGGCGACAAGTGTTCACAATGAACTTCCGAGGGTGGTTGATGACGGTGGGAGGCGACGAGGTTACCTTCTCGGCTGCTTGCTGGGGACTGAATGACACCCTTCATCCGCTAGCCTTTATATACAATAAATATGCCCACGCATTTTTATCTTTTGATCTGATAACGGACATATATATTTCTTTATCTTTTCTCTCCGCCTTTTCACCGGAAGAGGAGTCTTCCGTTTTCCTTTTTTTCTTTTATCTATCTATCTATCTATCTCTCTCTCTCTATATATATATATATATATATATATATATATATATATATATAGAGAGAGAGAGAGAGAGAGAGAGAGAGAGAGAGAGAGATAAAAGGGTATGAAAACACACACTGCTGCTAAAATGAAATCATCATCAGAGCTTGTTTTTAAATCCGGACTCATTGAGAGAAAAGCAGAAAATGATGATGATTTTTATAAATCGAAATATTGTTCAATATTAGCTATGAATATGATAAAAATATTTTCATTTTAACAGCATTGTGTGTTTTCATATCCTTTTATCTATACATATACCGTCGGATTCATTTCCTTACTCTTAACTTATACTTATATATATATATATATATATATATATTATATATATATATATGTGTGTGTGTGTATGTGTGTGTGTGTGTGTGTGTGTACTGTGGTACTCAGTTTCTTGCCAAATACACGTTAACCCACTGACAACCATATCATCCATAGATATTGATTTTGGCAATCGGACTGACAATGAACCAGTGAGTACAGCCGAAAGCCATAATAATAAACACTCATTTAACTACAAAAGCTACAAAAGGTTGTATCGAGGGCGAAACTATCTTAATAGACTTTTCAAAGTATTCGATTTCTTTTGTAGAAAGTTTCTATATACAACATATCTACAAAAGATATATCATTTACATAGATCTTTTTGTATAGAGTCTACGTATTCGTTACATAAAACACCGAATATATATATATATATATATATATCTTATTATAATGGAGATTGTGTGTTTTTCTGCCTGTAACCGAAACTTTATTACTACTTATGTCACAATTCCCTTGGTTATTTTCCATGATTGTATTTTTATTTTAAACTCAATTATCAATAAAATTGTTTTACATTATTAATACTGTTAACCATATTTACATACTAAAAAACAGGCAATTATATTTATATATACAACAAAATGGCGGTTTACAGTGTGAACGGGAAGGCTAATTTGCATATTGATATTAAAAATTCGATTTTAATAAATATGTGCTTAGTATTATTGATTTCTAACTGTTTAGTTTTATTTTAATGAATATGAGCAAAAATCTCCTCAATGAATCTTAAATGAAATCCATTAACAAGAAAAAATAACTGTCATTTCATTCTTTACTTCCTCTTTTAACTAAATACTTAAATTAGAAAAAATAACAATGAAAGACGAGAGTGATGGAAGAGTACGTTTCAGTTGTTCTATTTATCTATTATCACTCCCTCTGTTTCAAATCTTCTCATCTGCATTCTTATTTAGTTTCATTAGCCTTTCTAATTTAATACAATATTTTATTACATTAAAACTTAAATACTTGCACCCGGAGGGTGCATATATTTGCTAGTATATATATATATATATATATATATATATATATATATATATATATATATTGGTTTGGAGGTTGATTTTGAAGGCTAACACAATGCAGGTGTCAAGAAAAAAAAACGAAAAAGTAATAATACGGTAACAATGGTGTTGTGTGTTAACCTGTATTTTATTCTTTAATTTTCGAGATAAAATCTCTATTTTAAAAGATCACTGGAACTGAAGTCGTCTTTTTATGGCATGTTTATTTAAATGAATTTTCTTTTCTTTTTTTTTTTTTGAAAATGATGGTATTTTTTTATATAACTGTTATATAAAAAATATACAGTTATATAAAAAATACCATCACTTTCAAAAAAGAAAAAAAAACTACTTCAGTTCCGGTGATCTTTTGAAAAAGAGATTTTATCTCGAAAATTCAAGAATAAAATACAGGTTAACACACAACACCATTGTTACCGTATTATTTTTTTTCTTTACACCTGCATTGTGATAGCCTTCAAAATCAACCACCAAAACAATATAAACACAATGCTTCAAGCAAATTATAAAACTCATATATATATATATATATATATATATATATATATATGCTTGAAAGCAGTTACAATGAGTATATCGTATGAAATTCGATAGTTAATGATAATGATCTTGACAAGCGAACTCGGCAAATATCGCTCCCTACATAGAATATCGTACAGCAGCTGTTTCAACTGTATTAAGTAATATCGGCTATGTATACTTACGATTTCCCTTCGACAGAAATCGAAACCGGGAACTCAGCACGCAGAGTCAGAGACTTTACTACTGTGCCACCGATATACAGCAAACGATACATGCGAAATTAGCTTGTCAAGGGGCATATGCCTAAGAAAATTGCGATATTCTCAACGTCCACTCTGCTTTATATAGTAGTCATAATAGTGACGTATTTTACCCGTGACAAGCTAATTTCGCATGTATCACCAATTCCTACTACCTTCCACTACCAATTCTTACTACCTCACACTAACAATTCCTACGTTACTGATCGTTGTTCTTAAAAACGAGACACCTGAAACATCCCATCAGTTTCATACCTGAAGATGGCTGATGGATATGCCGAAAGCGCTCGTAATGAAACCTTTGGTGGATTGCTACACCAGTTCCACCCTGACATTAAAAAGATGACCAGATAATTAGAAAGGATCAAACAAAAACTCGTCCGACAAGAATCGTCAGTACAGTTTAACGAAATATATATATATATATATATATATATATATATATATATATACATATGGTGTTCGGAAGAAGTTTGACAGTTTCATAAAGAAAAAGAAAAAGTGCTTGGTAACTACAAAATTTAATGGATTGTAAAGAAATTCAACAGGTACGAAAATTACACTACTGTCAAAAGTTTCACTCAAAATAACCGCCATTGGCATCGATCACAGCATCAATCCTGCTCCGGAACCTGGAGCAAGCTGATGTTACAGTTTCCCTGAAAAGGGTCTCAAAAACTACCTTAATTATGTCGATTAAGTGGGCTTTTGTAGTACTGGCACGGTGATTGGTGTCTTTCTCAACAGCAACACATACATAATGATCCATGGGGTTAAAATCTGGGGAGTTCGGAGGCCAAACATTGGGACCGGTGTAGTCGTAAACATTCGCCGACAACCATTTTTTAAAAACTTTTCCCAGCGGTATAGCAGGGGTCGAATCTTGCTGCTATACACATTCTGCTGTACGAACGCAAATCAGATCGTCTGTCATGATGCATTCTTCTGGCCCAGCCACGTAGTCTACATTGCAATTCTCCAGTCCATGCCTGATTGTTTTTACAGACAAAGTAAATGTATATACACATTAATTATCACCACTGCTTGGTTTTTGAGCAAAAATAAGATATAGTATTTATATTCGTGAAGATAATTAAAAAATAAAATTCAAATGATAAAAGCATGGATTTTTTTTTTTCATTTAATATTTTAGATAGTAGACATTAACATTTCTTTTCAGAGTAGTTTAGGGAGCATTGGGCAGCAACCATAATCTCCTTATTTTGATGACCGGTGCAGACCATCATAATAGAAGTTATTCTCTGATTCAGGTGTGTTCCAGTCATCCATTCTATCTGTCATCACGGATATGAATGAATAAGAGTCCACACTTTTAAATGATGTGTTGTGTGCGTCAATACCTCCAACCTACGGAGAAAAATAACCAAATACAAATACATCAAATTTATTCAGAACACCCTATATATATATATATATATATTTACCAACCCCTCCACATGAGCAGGATGTGACACAAGGTTAATTTCTTAAGCGGAGTTTAACAGGTTTGAATTCAGAGTTTTCCTTCTCCTAGACCTAGGTTAAAGAGTCCGGTCTGCCCTACTATTTACCCATAGCTGGAGGGAGAGTAGAATTCATACCTTTATATATATATATATATATATATATATATATATATATATATATATACCAAGCGTGTTGGTAGATCCTTGCGGAGAGAAAAAACCCGGCAGAGAGTTTGATTGTAAAAATATACTACCAAACATCAACCAGGAAGAAAAAAATTTTTGAAAAAAAGAAAGGACCAAGATATTCGTACCAACAAAAAATAATCTATTGGTATAGTATTTGGCCAAAAGAAAAAACAATTTATATGTATATATATGTATATAAGATATATATATATTCATATAACCGCTAGAAGAAGCTAATTTGTAATTATTGTTTCAAATCTGCTTGATTCTAAATAATATATAATTTAAAAAAAAAAAAATCAGTTAATATAGAAATTAAATATTTTTTAATTAAACAATAAACTTATAGCGTTCTGTGTTTTTATTGGTCAGTATGATTTGATAATTTAAATAATTAATGTGGTTAGTAGTATTTATTGGTCTTGCTCCTTTTCTTCTTCAGTCAGATTTTAGCCCTGAAGAGCTTAATGCGAAACTAATAGTAGGTTCGTCTGACTCAGTAGATTATCTTTATATATATATATATATATATATGGAGGCGCGTGGGCTAGGGGTTAGAGTCGTGGAAAAATTGACTCGTCGATTCGAGTTCAATTCCTAGACGAAGCTGTTGACATTTCACATAGCGCTAATACCCTTGGGAAAGGTATGAATTCATATATTCTCCCTCTAGTTATGGGTTAAATAGTAGGGCATACTGGGCTCTTCAGCCTAGGGAGGGTAACCAGTCCAGGAGAGGGATAACTCTGAATTCAAAATTCCTGAGGTCGGTCGTTGATTGGGTTTGTGGCAACTCTTGATGCTCCAATTCTTTCCTATCGACTGTGTCAAAAAGTGTGGATGGTCCAACACAAGCCTTCACCGCTATAAACAAATCACTGTGTGGGTGTTCATTGTGTGTGTGAACCCTCATACGTCGAAAATCGATGGGAGAGTCCATATATATATATATATATATATATATATATATATATATATATATATACGCGTGCCCTTATGGCAAGCCCCAACCCCTTTTTATCATATGGGTGCTAGAAGGTGGTGGCTGCGGGTCTACATGTCCTGGGAATGACGTTAAACTCTATCTGATGATGAGGTTCCAGTTTTGGAGGTTTGGGGAATGTGGAGCACCCCTTCATCACCATTGCTTCCTGTTCCACTCTGACCCGGAGTGGTAGTACCTGTTAGGGTCCCATCTATGGGTCAAATAGAAAAATGTATTTATAAAAGAATTGTATTATCCATTAAGAATTGATTTATTTCAAAACTTTATCGGCATTAAATGACCCACTGAGGTTGATATGCCGTAAAACAAAACAAACCAAAACCAAATATATACGCGTGTGTTCGTGTGCATCCAAGTGTTTTATCTAGTCGGAAAGACAGTGGAACAGCGGTGATAGAGGATTTAGTAACCTCAGATACATATAAGGGTTCCACAAAGCTCAAGTCCGAATACGTTCAAATAGCTTTTGTTAGACGAATAAATGTATTTGTTTTTCTTTTCTTTCTTTTTTTCTTCTTCATCTTCTTCGTTTCTTTTTTGTAGTTATTGTTTTATTTTTATTCGTTTGTATTTGTTTTATTCCTGCATTACTCCGGTTTCCCCCATAACGCACGTTCTCCGGTCCGCCATTACGCACGGTTCTCTCTTCTAGGCAATAAATACGTCACTTCCGCCTCCGGTTCCATTTGACCTGTCATCGGTGCAATAGAAAGAACTAAAGAAAAGAAAGAAAGAAAGAAAGAAAGAAAGAAAGAAGGATACTATACAAATTCACGCTGAAGGATTCTCTTTCATTTTAACGCAACTTTACGAGAATTGGAAACGATTGTTGATGGAAAACGCACGGCCGTCGTCGGAAAAATGAGTCGACGCACAAAACTGATCGGTGTTTGCTTTTCTTCATTTTTAACTTGTGTAAAGGCATCTTTTTCAGTTATCTGCTCTCTTCTCTCTATATCCTTCT
>CM042180.1:48291840-48309340 GCA_023376005.1 Doryteuthis pealeii | reverse complement strand
GCCCAATTATTCCCGTGAAATATTCCCAAAAATGAATAAACAAAATTAAATAAAGAATGTCTTCCTTGTTTTTGTTGTTGACAACCAAATACACAATGCCTTCATGTAAAAGAAACACAAAACATAACATCACCACAACATAGACGTCAATAAACACAACAATAAAACTATTCATCTATTTTATTGTAATCAGGCCCGCGCCATATACAATGAAAAAAACAAAAAAACAAGTGTGAATAGACGTAGTGAGTAATAAGAGAAAAATCAATAACAATATAAACATGTATCAGTTCACAAACAATTTATTGACTTTCTTATTACGATCGATGGCCCGAAATCAAAGCTCTTGTGGAAGAAAAAGATATTTTAGGGTGAGCCCATTATTCACGTGGGTGGCATCGGCTGGAATGAGATCGGGGTGCCAACAGTGTAATCTGAAAGATCAAATGCGAGACCTGCGCTCGACCGGAATTTATACCATGTTTTTACAGGAAGTAAACAAGCAAGCATGATTTTAAAATCATAACCAACAGTCTACTAGTTAAGTTTATATATATATATATATATATATATATATATATATATATATATATATATATATATATATGTTGTAGTGGGGTCCACGTATGCTTCTTATTGACATTTATATATACTAGCAATATATGCACCCTCCGAGTGCAAGTATTTGAATATTTTAATGTAATGAAATATGTTAAATTTGAAAATACTTTTGAAACTAAATAAAATCCAAATAAATGATTTGAAACAGAGGGGTTAATCGAAGAATAGAACAACTTTGAAACTAAGTCTTCCCATCATTTTCCATCACTCCTCCTTTTATTGCTGAATTTTCCTATTTACTATTTAGTTAAATTAGGAAGTAAAGAATAAAATTACTGTTATTTCTTTATATTAAAGGATTTCTTTTAAGATTAATCCCGAGTTTTTGCTCATATTCATTAAGAAAAAGACAAACAATTAGAAATCAAATATACCAAGCGCATATTTAATAAATTAAACTTTTAATACCAATATGCAAATTAGGCTTTCCTGTTCACACTGTAACCGCTATTTGTTGGCATATATAAATACAATTGCATGTTATTAGAATGTAGATAAAGTCAAAAGTATATAAGGTATAACAATTTTATCAATAACTGAGGTTTAAATAAAAAAACATTCATGGTGAATGTGACGTCAATAATAAGGGAATGTGACTTGAGTAGTGATTTAGTTTCGGCTTCAGACAGACAAACACACAATCTCCATTATAATAAGATATATATATATATATATATATATATAATATATATTATTAGTGACATCATCACCACCACCGGGTTAATAAATTCTCCACACATAAACAACGCCCCCTAAGACGATAAGAAGAACTAAAACGAAAAGATTTCCAGAAAAATTGCATATAAAGCCCATTAATTTTCTGTTACCATTTTCAATAAAGTTAGTGGTCTGATGAAACTCATAGGTATACACAGATACCTGTGGGTAGAAATATTCCCGATTCTAAGCTTTTTCTTAACCAATTATATATATATATATATATATACATAATATATATATATATATAATAATATGTGTGTGTGTGTGTGTGTGTGCGTGTTTGTTGAAGGCGACAAACATTTCCTGTCTGACGAGTTTCTTTTCGATCGTTTCCAATTGTCTTGCCATCTTTTTAATGACTGACTGGAATTGGTTAATGAATCCACCGAGGGTTCTTTCACTAGATCTTTCAGCACAACCTCGTGCCATCGTTAAGTGTAGTGTAGTAACATGTTTCCGTTGTTCTTTTTAAAACACAGAGTAGCAGTAGGTGTAAGTAGGAGGAGAGACTTACAGATTTATAAGGAATGTTATGGGGAATGGGGAAGAAGAATTGGTGGAAAATCATAGGCATTTGAGAACATGATGTCTGTATTCGAAGTTGATCTTGTTTAAGGTGTTTGTCTTTTTTTCTTTTCTTTTTTTTTGGTTTAATGTATAGGGTTTCGAGTATTTGAAGTTTTTATTTGTTGTTCTTTGTGTAGTATGTGTGTGTTTTCGGTTAGAATTTTCCGGTAATTAGAGGAGGGGACATGAATGTCATTTTAAGTGTTGCATGAAACACTTAAATGTTGGCATTTGGTAATACCAATGATTTGGCAAGAGCCAAATTATTTTTCACTATTACTTTTGTTTAATGAAAAGCTCACCATATAAAAAGAAAAAAACAAATGTAAAATTGATTATACTAGTGGTACCATTAGCTACTGCTTCAGCGCCTCATTTAGAGGTACAAAATCGTTAAAAACAATTGTCAGATCTAACTCAACGAAAATGAGTATAATTTGGATTATTCGGACTATTCTCCTCCTCTTTATTGGTATCTACACAACGTTTCGGTCAATGTGTCCTCCGACCATCTTCAGGTTTTTCTTGTCGGATTTGGGAACCTTCTCTACAAACGTGTTTTTTTTTCAAATTTCTTACTATACTACATACCGTCGGATTCACTTCCATCTCTTCACACACACACACACACACACACACACACACAACATATAATATATATATATATATATATATATATATATAATAATACTATCCCCTATTTACGAGTAGAAAATGTATATATAAAAAGCAAATTAACAGAAACATAAACGCACACACACACACTTACACACACACTTACACACATTTACACACACATAAACAAGGCACCACCACACCACACCCACAGAATTTGGAAGACATGAGACAGAACAAATGACAGCGACTAGCAACAACTTCAGTTCTAGTAATCTTCTTTAGAAGGATTTTTTATCCCGAAATATTAAAAATTAAGAATAAATCACAGGTTAACAAACAACACCACAGTTACCTTATTTTTTCTTTACACTTGCATTGTGATAGCCTTCAAAACCAACCAACAACCAATATAAACACAATGTTCAAAGCAAATTACAAAACCCTTTTTATATATATATATACATATATATATATATATGTGGTGTGTGTGTGTGTGTGTGTGTGTGTGTGTGTGTGAAGAAAAGGTGAAGTGAATCGACATTATGGTGATATATAATATATCTATATATATACATTTGTTGGTTGGTTTGAAGGCTATCACAATGTAAGTGTAAAGAAAAAAAGAAGCAACAACTTCAGTTCTAGTAATCTCCTGTAGATGGGATTTTTTTATCCCGAAATATTAAGAATTAAGAAAAATCACAGGTTAACAAACAACACCATAGTTACCTTCTTTTTTCTACACTTGCATTGTGATAGCCTTCAAAACCAACAAACCAATATAAACGCAATGCGTCAAGCAAATTACAAAAACCTTTATATATATACACACACACATATATTATATAATATATATATATATATATATATGTGTGTGTGTGTGTGTGTGTGTTATAAAGACATATTTCTTAAATCAGACTGTGCTCAAATATTGAACCCGGAAGGGTGGGTTTCATATGTTTTCTAAGAAACTTTACAAAAGTTGACATGCAGTAGACCGGGGGCTCTATATATCTATAATAATAATAATAATAATAATATAATAATATAATAATAATAATATCTTTTCAGCTAGTATATTAGGTCTGAGACCTGTCGGCTGTTCCTTACAAATATTCATTCTAAATCCACAGAATATTTAATGTCATTCCACAGATTATCCAACTTTGCCTTGAAGGAGTTTAGAGATGGGGCATTCACTACTGATGAAGGTAGTTTATTTCCATGTATTCACCACTCTGTAGCTAAAATAATTTTGTCTTGCGTTTGCTTTACAAGATTTTTTAAGGAGTTTTAATTCATGTCCCTTGTATAGATATTTGAGCAATGTTTAGTAGGTCAGAGTTCGTTGAATAAAAACCATGCGTGTATTTGAGCTTCGATCATATCCCCTCTCATACGTCGGAAAACCAGACTTGAGGTCAATGTTCTAAGTCTTTCTTCAAATGAAAGGGATTTTAAATTATTCACTATTTAGTAGCGTGAGTTTAGTCAATGCTCTGTTTGTATATTGGTGCGTGTGGGTCTTTTGGTAAGTGGGTTCCTTCTTTCGGGTCTTTAGTCATTGTTCGCCCGTCCGTCAGTTGTGTGTGTGTGTGTGTGTGTGTGGTGTGCTGCGTACGCCATTTGATATGTGTGTGCGTTTGAAATTCTTTGGTATGTGTGTGTGTTTTGTCAATTGCTCCGTGTGTGTAATGTATGTTGTGTTTCGTATGTGTGATTGCCATGTGTTTCTGGTTAGGTGTGTCGTGTGTGTTTTTCATTCTTGTATGTGTGCGTGTATTTTGGTGTATTTGTATGTTTATTAGAGTGTGTGTTTGAATGTGTGTGTGTTTGTGCGTGTGTATGTATTTGTGGCGCGCGTGTGTATTTAGTATGTGTGTGTATATTTTTGGTATGTGTGAGTTTTTATATGTATGTTAGTTGGTGTGTGTGTGTATTTTCGGATTATGTGTGTATATGTGTATATATTTTGGTATATCTGCGTGTATGATATATGTGGGTGTGTGTTTTTTGGTTTGCAGTTGTGTGTGTGCGTTTAACAAAATGAGTGTGTATATGTGTGTATATTTTGGTAGTAGGGTTGTGTTGTGCTTTAGTATGTGTAGCGTTTTGGTTTGTATGTGCTGATTTTTGTATATATTAATCGGTAAAATAATAGGCAGACTGAATATTTAACTTTGCTTAAAGCAGCTAGTCTAGGAGACTGGCTGCCTAAGCCAAGAGTTAGATTTCGTCTGCCCTTATTATTTACGATAGTTTGGAGGGAGTAGTTTAAATTCATAACCTTTCCCCAGAGTATTTAACGCAACGTGAAATGCATACAGCTCGTCCAGGATTTGAACTCGGGTTGATGAGTCCATTCCTACGACTGTAACCATTACACCACGACCTACGTGTGTATAAGTATATAAGTGTGTGTTTGTGTGTACTTGTGTGTATGTGTGTATGAACCGTGTTAACATGTGTGCATGAGTTTATGTAAACATGTGAGTGACGTATGTGTATATATATATATATATATGTGTGGGTTTTTGTGTATGTACGTTGTGTACATGAGTGTGTACGTGTGTATGCGTATGTTTGTGTGTACGTGTTTTGTTTGTATACTTGTTATTGTACATGTTGTGTATACTAGTGTGTATATTAGATGTGTATGTATGTGTACGTGTCGTGTATAATTGTATGTGAACCATGTAAGTGTATTTTGTGTGTTACGAACCCCATGTTTTGTTTATGTATACTTGTACTCGTACGTGTGTGTATACTAGTGTGTATACGTGTGTAGTATGTGTATGTGTGTTATATTGGTATGTGAACATTGTAAGTGTATGTGTGTGTGTGTACGTGTACGCCTATACACAGCGCGTTTGTGCGGCTTCCCTTTTCTTTTTTTCTTTCTATTTCTTTTATCTTTCGCGAAACGTAAAATGCCTGTGCGTAGCCATTGAAGAACAGCACTGTTTCGAGCCGTTCAAATAGACTTTTCTTTTTTTAACTGTTCGATATTTTCTATCCGTTTTGTCTATTCGGTTACGAATTTTGGTTTGTGACGATGAGAGGACATAACAATAAAATCATTTTAACGACTAGCGAAGGAGCTCATGCAGACAAAGATAAAATGCACTCATTCGCGCATGTAAATCACACACACTTTACATACACTAACATATATTATATATATTATATATATATATATATATATATATATATGTGTGTGGTGTGTGTGTGTGTGTTGTGAAGAAGAGGTAATCGACGGGTATGTAAATATCAAGAAAATTGAAAAAACACAGGTTTAAATGGTTAAGTGGTGAGTTTATTGGCGACGCTGCAGTGTCGATCTATTAAATAGATCATCTTCAGGGCATAAGATAAGAAATTATATATCACAGAAGATGAGAAAAAAGTGAGTGTTAATCCTTTTATTCAGTCTGTTTAAAAAAAAATTTTGAAGATGATCTATTTAATTAGATTCGAAAACACTGCAGCTCGTCGGCCAAATAAACTCACCACTTAACTCCATTTAAAAACCTGTGTTTTTTCATTTTTCTTGATATTATAATATATATATATATATATATATTATATAATAGAATATATCCATGTAGTATAAATAAAAAAAACTGATAACAAACACAAGGTTTTAAATGAGTTAAGTGTGACGTTATTGGCCGACGCTGCAGTTGTTTCGATCATTTATTAGACATCTTCGGCTTTTGTTTGGATGTGATTAAGGAGAAATTTTTTTTATCTCAGTAATAAGGAAAAGGCGAGTAATAGTCCTTGTTTATCGTCCTGTTAAAATTTGAAGTCCGAGAAAAACCACATAAAAAATGCACAATGCTTTTTTCGATACAAACACCTTACACTTCTAATACTCACACCGCAAAAAAGAATATTTGACGTCATATTGCAAACCGTTCATTTTTTCAACGTTCTTTTGCTCAGACTTCAAATTTAAACAGACCGATAAACAAGGACTATTACTCGCCTTTCTCCTTATTCTGAGATAAAAAAAAAAAAATATTCCCCCCTGCCACATACCAACAAAAGCCTGAGATGATCTAATTAATAGATCGAAACACGCAGCGTCGGCCAATAAACTCACCACTTAACCCATTTAACCTGTGTTTTTTCAGTTTTTATTATACTACATATATATATATATATATATATATATATATATATATATAATTATTATATATATCAAGAAAAATGAAAAACAAAGGTTTAAATGGTTAAGTCGTGAGTTATTGGCGCGCTGCAGTGTTCGATCTATTAAATAGATCATCTTCAGAAAATTTTTTTTTAAACAGACTAATAAGAGGATTACCACTCACTTTTTCTCATCATTTCTGTGATATATAATTTCTTATCTTATGCCTGAAGATGATCTATTTTAATAGATCGAAACACTGCAGCGTCGGCCAATAAACTCACACAACCATTTTTTAACCTGGTTTTTCATATTTTCTTGATATATTACATTACCGTCGGATTTACTCCTCTCTTCACACACAACACACCACACACACACACATAATATATATATATAATATATATATTATATAATATATATAATGTTGAGTGTATGTAAGTGGTTGTGATTACATGCGCGAATGAGTGCATTTTATCTTTGTCTGCATGAGCTACCTTCGTAGTCGTTTAAAATGATTTTATTTTTATGTCTTTCATCGTCACAAACCAAATTCGTACCGAATAACAAAACGGATTAGAAAATATCGAACTAGTTTAAAAGAAAAGTCTATTGAACGGCTCGAACAGCTGCATGTTCTTCAATGGCTACGCACAGGCCCATTACGTTTCGCGAAAGAATAAAAGAAATAGAAAGAAAAAGAAAAAGGAAGCCGCACAAACGCGCGTTATAGGCGTACACGTTACACACACACACATACCACTACATGTTCACATACAATATACACACACATACACATACATACACACGTATACACACTAGTATACCCAGTAGAGTACAAAGTATACATAACAAACACGTACACCAAACATACACTTACATGTCACATAAATTATACACACACGTACACATACATACACACTAATATACACACTAGTATACACACATGTAACAAGTACAGTATACACAAACAAACACGTACACACAAACATACGCATACACCAGCTACACACTCATGTACACATAGTTACTACACAAGACCCACAACAATATATATATAATATACACATACGTACACTCACATGTTTACATAAACTCATGCACACATGTACACGGGTTCAACACACATACACACAAGTACACACAAACACACACTTATATACTTATACACACGTAGGTGCGTGGTGTAATGGTTCAGTCGTAGAAATGGACTCATCAACCCGAGTTCAAATCCTGACGAGGCTGTATGCATTTCACGCTTGCGTTAATACCTGGGGAAAGGTATGAATTTAAATACTCTCCTCCAACTATCGGTAAATAATAGGGCAGACTGAATCTTTAACCTTGCTTAGGCAGCCAGTCTCTAGACTAGCTGCTTAAGCAAAGTTAAATATTCCAGTCTGCCCTATTATTTACGATAAATATATACAAAAATCACACATACACACCAAAAACGCACAATACTAAAGACACACACAACCCACCTACCAATAAATATACACACAATACACACTCATTTGTTAAACGCACCACACACTCAAACCTAAAACACACCCACATATATCAAATACACGCAGTATACCAAAAATATATACAACATATACACACATATCGAAAATACACACACACACAACTAACATACATATAAAAACTCACACAACTACCAAAATATACACACACATACTAAATACACACGCGCGCACACCAAATACATACACACGCACAAAACACACACACATATCAACACACACTCATAATAAACATACAAAATACACCAAAATACACGCACACATACAGAATGAAAACACACACGACACACCTACCAAGAAACACATGGCACACACATACGAAACACACATACATTACCACACGGAGCAATGAACAAAAACACACACACATACCAGGAATTTCAAACGCACACACACAATTATCAATGCGTACGCACACACACACACACACAACACACACAACTGACGGACGGGCGGAACAATGACTAAAAAGACACACCCCACTTACCAAAAGACACACACGCACCATTTACACAGCAGCATTGACTAAAAACTCACACGACACACATACCAAACACACACACATACCAAAGTCACACAAACGCACTCTTTCCCCCCCACACACACAGAGTAAAAACAGATTACAACACACGTATCAAATACCACATAAACACACACACTCGCATAACCAACACTACGGATTACCACACACATGGAGCATGACTAAAATATATACAGCACACATACGACACATACGACTCCACACCACACACATACCGAACACACAAAAACGCATTCTTACCCAGAACACACCCACATACAGAGAGCAAAGAATAAAAAACACACAACTCACATATCAAAACACACATAACGCACACACATACTAAAATCACACACACACGGAGGATGACTAAATGTCACACGACAACACCTACAAACACACACACCACACACACACACACATATATCATATATATTATATTATATTATCAAACACCCACACATACACATGCGCGCACACCACACACACACACACACACCACACACACACGGATCAATGACTTAAAACACACAAGACACACATACCAAAACACACACACACACATACATACACACACACGAGCAATGACAAGAATGTCACGATAAATAGCATTACCAAAACACACACACACACATATCAAACACACACACACCACACACATACCACACACACTCACCAACACACGTCGGTAATGACTTAAAACCACAGGACCTCACATATCAAACACACACACACAATTCAAAACACACACATACACACACATATACAACACACCACACACACAGAGTAATGACTAAATCACACACGACTTCACATACGAAAAACACATACACAATTCAAAACACACACACACACATACACACACACCAACACACACGGTTGCAATGACTAAAACCATAACATACTAAAAACACACGCGCACATCTACACATAACATTTATACCACACCACACACAGAGCAATGACTAAAAACGTCACAGTACAAAAAAGTCACATTCGTATGAGCTAGCTGTCAGCGCATTTTTGAAAAGACGTCCTACCTGCGCTCAGCAGTCATGAAAGTCGAACAATAAAAAAATTTCGTAACAATAAGTAAATAAGAGACAATAGATAAATAAAGTAAATAATGAATGTCTTTTCAGAAACGAGGTAAATAAAAGTTAGAATAAAAGAGACGCGTTTCCAATGGAGATATATTTTTGGTATGAAAAAAAAAAAGAAGAACAAAACCAAAAACAAAACAATGACACGAGAAAAAAACCACGAGCGCTATGTGATGACAACAATCCGTTTTGTGATTACTTGATGAAGCAAGTAAACAAACGAACACCCCACCCTTCATGAAAAAAGAAGGAAAGAGAGACACGAAAGCAACGGGATCGATGAGTACTCGAGAGTTCTTACATAACTTGAACTCTAAAGTTTCTTTGAAGAACATAGAATTTCCAGGTTACGCAGCGATTCACGAGAAATATCAACATGGTATACCAAAAAAAAAAAAACGTGTCCAAGATGCGCACGAGCAAGTTCAACGACACGGCGACAAAAAAACCGATGATACATAACACTGGGCAACACAATTTCGTTTTATTTCTCTGAATACCAAAATCCTGCATTCCGAATCTGCGGATATGCTTTTGCGAATCGATTAAAAAATTTTCCAAGCACATAGGAATACAAGTGAATAGGGCAAATAAGATATTAGGGCTGATACGGAGGTCATATGAGTACATGGATGAGGAAATGCTGAAAAATTTTGTACACTGCATTGGTAAGACTCTCATTTGGAGTGTTGCTATGTGGTTTGGAGCCAAGCCTCATCAAGAACACAAAACTCATTGAGGGAGTCCAGAGTGAGAGNGTTTTTGTTTAACACATCATTGCCTAACGTCCTATAATGTGTCTTTTGGAATTGAATGTACTAATATAGTCTGATAGTACCTTATGAGTCATTCAGGGTAATTTAGATATTGACCAACATCAAGGAAAACTATTTCAAGTAAAATAATCCTCCCCGATAGAGATTGAAATAATTAGTTGTCTTTATTTGTATAATGGCCTAATAATTTCCTTGTGTTTGTGCGGAGGTGGATGTTGGGTTGTCTTCGTGGCTATAAGGGTTAATATACTGGAACTGGACTGGCGATGCCGAGTATTGCACATCATTTTTAACAGTTTTGCTCTCTCTCCTCTCTCTCTCTCCTCTCTCTCATCTCTCTCTTTGCTCGTTCTTGTCTCATCTCTCTCATTCTTCTCTCTCTCTTACTTTATTTCTGTCATTACTTTGTTTCTTTCTTTTCTTTTGTTTTTTTCTTTCTTTTGTTCTTTTTCTTTCTCTTCTTTCCTTTTCTTTTCTTTTTCTTTTTCTTTTCTTTACATTTTTTGCCCTCTCTTCTCTCTCTCGTCTCTCATCTCTCTCTCTCTTCTCTCTCACTCCTCTCTCTTTTTCTCTCTCTCTCTCTTCTCTTTCTCTCTCTCTTTCTCTCTCTCGTCCTCTTCTTACTATTAATTTCTGGTCATTTTTATTTTGTTGCTTTCTTTCCTTTTGTTTTTTTTCTTTCTTTTTGTTCTTACTTCTTTCGTTTTCCTTTTCTTTTTTTACATACTTTTGCGTTGCATTCCTTCCTTTCTATCATTCCTTTAATTTTTTTCTCGATGGCTCCATGATTTCTTTCTTTTTAATTTCGCTCCCTTATTTTTTATTCATCATTCATTTTTTCTTTCTTTCGCTTCTCGTCATTTTTTATTTATTTTTATTCATTCACTTCTATATTATTTTCTTTCTGTTCTTCATTTAATCCGCATCTTACATTCTTTTTTTTCCTCCCATGCACCTATCAATTTCCTACCTTTTTTTTCCATATCGCAATAATTTCTTTATTCATCAATTCCAGGCCTTTCTTTCCCTTTATTTCTCCTTTATTTTTGCATCATCGTCTAATTCATCCTTTTAATATTTTCATCATAATTGTGCCCATTATTTTCTTTATACTTCATTCTTATTTATTTCACCCAAGTCCATTTGCAGTTATTAATTCTTTCTTTCTTATGCTTTCATTTCTTCTCTCAGTCTTTCATTTTAGGTTTTTCTATTCCCATGTATGTATTATTTTATTCATCATTCTTTATTTTCATTCATATTAATATACTTTCTTTCTTTCTTTTATTTCTATTCCCATTAGTTTCGTTATTATTTCAGTTCTTTTATGTTATTTCAATTCGTGAATCCACTCTTTTTTCCAAAACTTGATTCGGATAATCTCATTTATTTTCTTCTTCTTTTCTCTTTCTCGTCTACATTTAGTTTTTTTCATATACCGGATTATAGTTCTTTATTATTCCATCACAATCCAAATTCTAAGACTTTAGACGGTTTTATATTATGTATTTTCATTCGTCATCTTAATTCTTTTCTTTTCTTTCTTTTATCTCTTTCATTTCCGCCATTATTATTTCTTTAATTTTCATGGATATTTTAAGATCTTGCATTTATTTCAAATCAGTCATTCAATTATTAAATTCTTTTCTTTCTTTCTTGGTCTTTCTTAATCTTTCTTTCTTTCCTCTCTCCTGCTATCATGTATATTTCTTATTTTTATTCAATTCCGCATTATGTTCTCTCCTTATCTTTATTTATTTGTCTTATTTATGCGTTTAACAAATCCTCTCTCATTATTAGTAATTTATTTTTATTTTATTTATTCCAGTTATTATAGTTTTCTATTCTTTTCTTATTTTGCAGTTCGGCCATGGTATTTGCACTCTTATTATTAGGTGACCCACATCGTGTATATTTTTCTTTATAATGATTCGAATCAGACTCAGCTCATGTCAGTTCAATTAATAAATAGTTCATGGTTCTTCTGTTTCTTTCTTTCTATGTCTATCATTTATTTTCATTTCCCATTACGTAAGGTTTATTTTCATGGGTCTGTAGGAGTGCAGAGTGTACATTTAATTCTTTCTGTAAACCTACATTGATCTTATTTTCATATATTGGGTTGGTCGGCTTGTCCCCATTTTGATATTTTCCTTTAATATTATGACATAGCCTGTCGACATTTTATTTATTATCAAAGTTCATATTGTGTCATTACCCGTCAATCTATTAATTCTTCACTTGTCTTTCCTTCTTATCTTTTCTTTCTTTCTCTTTCTTTCCTCGTCAGATCATTTATTTTTCAAATGTCTCATTATGTTATGTTATTTATCATGTATCCAATCCGATATTGATTTCATTCATTTAATGTCATTTCGGTTTCAAGTGTATTTTCACATTTTCCCTATTATTTTCTCTTTATTATTCATTTGTGACGGTGTTATTTTTATCAATCAGTCATATATATTGTTTTAATGGTAGTTTGTCTGTTTTTTGGTGCTTCTCGTGTTTTCTTTTTTTGGTTTTGTGGTCTATTCTTTGGCGTTTCTTTCTTCTCTTGAGTATTGCTTTCTCTTGCTTTCTCGTCCTATGCATTTAATTTTTTCATTCCCCCCTTATAGTTTTTTTATTTATCATTTCTTTTAATTGTATTCCGCATCTTTTTAATGTCTTTCTTTCTTTCTCTTCTTTCCTTCCTTATTCTTTTCATTTCCCATTTATTTCTTTATTAATTCATTCTTTATTTATTTATCAATCAGTCATTCATATTATAATTCTTTCTTTCTTTCTTTCCTTTCTTTCTTTCTCAGCTAACTATTTTATTTTTCATTCCCATTATGTTTATTTATTTATCATGAAATTCAATCTTTAATTTTTAACTTCATTATATTCTTTCTTCTTTCTTTCTTATTTTTCATTCCCATTATTTCTTTATTATTCATTCTTTATTTATTTCAATCAGTTATTCAATTATTAATTCTTTCTTTCTTTCTTTCTTTCTTGTCTATCATTTATTTTTTCATTCCCATTATAATAATTTATTATCATCTTTATTTCATTCATTAATTTTTCTTTCTTTCTTAATTCTTTTCATTCCCATTTTTTCTTTATTATTCATTTCTTTATTTCTTATTTCAAAATGCAGTCATTCAATTATTAATTCTTTTCTTTCTTTCTTTCTTTCTTGTCTATCATTTATTTTTCATTCCCATTATATAATTTATTTATCATTCTTTATTTTATTCATTAATCTTTCTTTCTTTCTCCCTTATTTTTCATTCCCATTTTTTCTTTATTTATTCATTCTTCATTTATTTCAATCAGTCATTCAATTATTAATTCTTTTTCTTTCTTTCTTTCTTTATTTCTTATCTTTCTTTCTTGTCTATCATTTATTTTTTCATTCCATTACGTAATTTATCATTTCTTTATTTTATTCATTAATTCTTTCTTTCTTTCTTATTTTCATCCCATTATTTCTTTATCATTCATTCTTTATTTATTTCAATCAGTCATTCAATTGGTGTTAGGGATATGTTCAGAGGAAAGGGCAAGATCGTTCACCTTGGGAAAGGAAAGAGAGTCGTATATTAACTCATTTATTCCAAAACATCCTACAAAACATGTCCTTTGGAAGAGTCGTTATATACTCCCTAAAGCACCGTACTCTGTGAGTCATACAGGGTACTTTAGATGTCTACATCAAGGGAGGTATTTGAAGTACAAATATCCACAGACACAGGTTGATATGATTAGTTATGCCTTATTTGTTTCTGATACTGATAATTTATTTGGGTGCGTAGGGTTGCAGGAGGCGGTCCCCGTGGTGTAGTGTCCAACGTGCTCGACTACGACATCCGAGTATGCACATCCTCTACTGGTAGAATGATGTTAGCGATATGTTTGGAGGAGGGTATGGGGACTTTGGCCCCCTTTTTACGTGCATGTGGAATTAAATAAATAGAAATAATTAAGTTTTCTTAAATAATTAGTTTTACAATTGTATAAGTTAAGTTTAGAATTATGTAAACAAAAGAGAATCGAATAAATATTAGTTTAATAAATATTTTAGCAACAATAGAAACAATGGTTTAAATTCCATTGAAAATATGTACGCCATCGGAATGTAACAAAATCATCCGATATTTACGTCATTAGAAAACAACTGATATTTGAAAATTCCAATATTAAATTTAACTTATTGATCACGTAGACAATGACAAAAGAAAATTATAAAAAAGCCCATAGAGCTGAACAACTTGAGTGAGGAGCTTTTGCTCTTCCCAACTCGACAGTGGGAACGGACGCTCTCCCTAACTCGGCACAATGGAGAGAAGACGCTTTCCAAAAACATAAAATACGACTCAACAGGTCCGTCTATTTTTTGTTTCATACTCTCTCTCTCTCTCTCTCTCCTACTCAATACGACACAAGTTTCAATCACAGACTTTGTTTTATCAAAACTGCTACAACGTTGACATATCCAATCACACAAATATAAACAATACATGAGCACTTTACAAACACAACTATGTACAGACACATACAGTCGGCAACATTGCTAAAGGAAGAATTGACTATCACTATATTCATTGTAATATTTTTGGTATATAAAGTTGTTTCTTTTATAATTTTAACTTCTTCTTTTGTTCTACGGGAAACTACATTTCTGTAGTCTTATACATTTAAATTGTGGGAATCAAAACTTGGAACTTCTTGAACCCATCACACACACCAAGCAAACACGGTCCCTACATGTTGAATATGGGGAAATGAAAGACAGACATATATGAACTCATTTACAGCCAAACGTCCTACAAAACATGTCCTTTGTAAGATGTCGTACTGTCTCTGAAGCACCTGTGCGTGATTCATGGTAATTTTAATATCTACATCAAGGGAAGTATTCGAAGTAAAAATATCTACAGATGCAGGTTGATATAATTAGTTGGGCTTTATTTGTTTTTTTTTATACTAACAATTTCCTTGGGTGTATGGGTGAGTGCGTGTGTAGATCCTCGTGGTTTATTTGTTAACAATACTGGACTACCACATCCGGGTATACACGTCTTCTCCTAGTGGATTAAATGATATGAGGGATATGTTTGGAGTAGAGGCAGCGCGTTGAACCAGGAAAAAGAGTCACATATTGATACATTTATTCCCGAACGTCCGACAAAACGTGTCCTTTGAAAGAAGTCGTATAATCTCTGAAGCACCTGTGTGTCATTCATGGTAATTTAGACATCTACATCAAGGGAGGTTTTCGAAGTACAAATATCCACAGATACAGGTTGATATAATTAGTTGGGCTTTATTTGTTTTTTTTATGCTAACAATTTCCTTGGGTGTGTGGTGAGTTGGGTGGGGTTGTCTTCGTGGCGTAATGGTAAACATGCAGGACTGCGACATCCGGGTATTATCGTCTTCTATTAGTGTATTGAATGATGTTAGAGATATGTTTTGAGGAGGGATAAGCACGTTCAACCAATGGAAAGGAAAGAGAGAATATATGAATTCATTTATTGCCAAACGTCCTACAAAACATGTGCTTTGTAAGATGTCGTATAGTCTCTGAAGCACGCCATTGAAGTTAATATATATATATATATATATATATATATATATATATATATATATATATATATATATATCAAGGGAGCTATACGAAGTACAAATATCCACAGATACAGGTTGATATAATTAGTTGGTCTTTATTTATTTCTGATGCTAATAATTTCGTTGGGTGTGTGGGGAGGTGCGTAGAGTTGTCCTTGTGGCGTAATGGCCAACGTGCTGGACTGCGATATCCGAGTATGCACATCTACAAATGGATTGTATGATGTTAGGGATATGTTTGGATGAGAGGGAAGCACATTAAACCAGGGGGAAGGGAAGAGAGTCACATATATTAATTGACGGAGGCGCATTTTGTAATGGTTATAGTTGTAGGAAATGGACTCGTTGGACGAAGCTGTTTACATTTCACATGGCGCTGATAACCTTGGTAAGGTATGAATCCAATTCTCCCTCCAGCTATGGGTAAATAGCTAGAAGGAGATTAACTGGATTGTAGAATCAACATATCATAATTCTCCAGAATCCAGCTCTTAAAACTACTAATGTCTTCTGTTGCTGAAAAGGGTTTTTGTGGTGACTTGGCAGTTGATCCCTGAATTGACCAATGATTCTATCATCTCTAGCAGCCTGTCTGGGTCAGTGGTGAAGGAATGTGGGTGGGTGTTAAGGATTGCATTCTTTTTTGACAGTTATGACCATTGAGCTGCACCAATCTGCAGACATGAGCACGGATGCTTGGAGCTATGATACCTCTTTCCACGTCTTTCCAAAGGACTTGATTCACTGGTTCTTTCGAAGTAGAAAGGCACAAGAATTGTGCTGAGCCTGTTCTTTAAGTCGCTTTCTTCATTTACTACTACGAAAACTACCAATCTACCAATATAAAAATCAAGATGAAGACTTCAGTTGGTGAGAATCAGTGTGTATTTCTGTGTAATCCAGACAGAAAAATTGTCTTGTCTGACGGGAATCTAAGGCAGACGCCATTTTAACAATATCAGTCGCATAATGGAATCACTATAAACTAATTATCGCTACGGTTTTATTTTTAAAAATCTTTGATACTTGCCTGTTTGTCGTTTATCTTCGCTAGTTCTTCTAAATACAAAAATCATTTTTATTTTTAGAAAACTTCTCTTTTCAACTTTTCCTTCTGTTCTTACTTTTTCTGCCATCTTTACTGTTTAACTTTTATCTACTTTTGTTCTTCCTATATATATATATATATATATATATTATAATATATATATATATATATGAGAAAGTAAACAAACAAACAATGTGTTTGATATGGCCATAGCCGACAATTT
>CM042180.1:48286840-48289340 GCA_023376005.1 Doryteuthis pealeii | reverse complement strand
AGAGAGAGTGAATGGGGGATATTGAGAAATACAGACAAATAGACAGAAGGAGGGAGAGAGAGAGAGAGAGAGAGACATTGAGAAAGAAAAAGATAAAAAGGGAGGAGAGAGTGAGTGTGTGTTTGTGTTTGTTGGTGAAAAGGATAGCATTTTTGTATAAAATTATATAAAGAAATTGGTAAGAGAGAAAGAGAGAAATCGGGGGTAGAGAGAGAAAAAGAGAAAGAAGGAGCGTAAGAGAGAAGAGAGAAAGAGAGAGAGAGAGAGAGAGAGAGAAAGGAGAGAGAGAGTGTGTGTGTGCGTGTATGTGTGTGTGTGTTTGTTGGTGAAAAAGGATAGAACTTTTGTATACAATTATATAAAGAAATTTGCTAAGAGAAAAAGACAGAAAGAGAGAGGGGGGAGAGAGAGAAAGAGAGATAGAAGAGAATAAGAGAGAGAGAGAGAGGGGAAGGAGAGAGAGAGGGTGTGTGTGTGCTTGTGTGCGTGTGTGTGTGTGTGTGTGTGTGTGTGTGTGTATGTGTGTGTGTGCGTTTGTTGGTGAAAAGGGATAGTATTTTTGTATAAAATTATATAAAAAAAATTTGCTAAGAGAGAAAGACAGAAATAGAGAGAGAGAGGGAGTAGAGAGAGAAAGAGAGAAAGAAGAAGAGTAACAGAGAAAGAGAGAGAGAAAGGAGAGAAAGAGAGGTTGTGTGTGTGTGTGTATGTGTGTGTGTGTGTGTGTGTGTGTGTATGTGTTTGCGTTTGTTGGGGGAAAAAAAAGTAGAACCTTTATGTATAAAATTACATGAAGAAATTTTCTGAATTGATTTGACTAGGAAGAAGAAAAAGCAAAAGAAAGATCGCTCTCAGCAAATCAGCGAAGTGTAATGAATTAGAAACTGGTCCCAGGTCATGTTGTCCCTTCCCTAATAAATTCCCCCATAAAACAGGGTGGGTCCAAAATTGCATAACATCAAAAAGTAATAGGTGCGTGCTGTAATAGTCAGAATTGTAGAAAATGGACTCGGTAACCCGAGTTCAAATCCTGTACAAGGTTGTTTGCATTTCACATAGCGCTAATACGCTTGAAGAAGGTATGCATACAAAAATCTACCTCCACAAAGAAAATAAATAAGGTTCGTTGATTTCTCTGAATATCTCATCGTATAATATATATATATATATATATATATATATATATATATATACGGCGTCTGTAAATTATATATATATATATATATATATATATATATATATATATATATATATATAATGTATATATGTAAACAACTTTTAGCTATTTTCAGCCGACAGTATATTTGGGAGAATATGTGCTTTTTAATTTTAGTCAGACCTAATTTTTGAAAGTTAATTCATTTATGTTTAATTAGGCGGGATTTAAACTACTTAAATGTGAGGCTAAACAAATCGAGAAAAATCAATCTCTGTCGAAATATATATTCAGAGATTGATTTTTCTCGATTTGTTTAGCCTCACATTTAAGTAGTTTAAATCCCGCCTAATTAAACATAAATGAATTAACTTTCAAAAATTAGGTCTGACTAAAATTAAAAAGCACACATATATATATATATATATATATATATATATATATATATATATATAAGATTTTTGGATGTTTGTTTATTTTTAGAAACGTTGCTGAATAAAGTATATATTAAATTTTTACTTGAAGGCACTTACAACGCATGTATCGCATAAAGTTCGATACTTTTTCTTATAGAAAATAAAATTGACAAGTGTAATACCGGCAAAGGATCGCTCGGTGTGTAGAATGTCGTACAGACTGTTTCGACTTTATTAAGTCTCATCAGCGACATATACTAACGAAACAGGGGAGATTATGTGCTTAATTAAAGTCATACCTAATTTGTAAATCAATTAGTTATAATTAAATGAATTAGGCGTGCATATCGTTTTAAATGTAAAGCGTAAACAAATCGAGAAAAAGTCGATCTCTGTATGTACATTTCAGCCTATTAGGTCTCATTAGCAGAGCTATAGACAGGGCAGTGCTTTGTGCGTGATTCGAACCCTACCTGTCATGTTGACAGGTGGACACTCTAACCATTACACTAGCTGGCTTCCCCACAATTTCTCGTTTATTTTAAACTGATGTGTATTTCGCACTTTTTGGGTGACTTATGGCACGACAGTATGAAGTGGACAAACAATGACATTTTTTAAAAAGATTATGTGCTTAATTAAAGTCATACCTAATTTGTTAATTAATTATAATTAAATGAATTAGGCGTGTACGTGTTTCAACGTATCACGTCTCTCTAATGTGGCTATACATTCGCGAGGTATCTCCAACCGGGATGCAATCCCGATAGATTTATCATCAGTCAGGCTTCTTACTATATATATATATATTATATATATATATATATATATATATATATTAAGGTACGAATCCGTCTATCCTCTTTCCGGGTCTTCGTAAATAGTAGGGCAGACTGGGATATAATACTTGGTAAAACCTTGACCTTTG
>CM042180.1:48244340-48281840 GCA_023376005.1 Doryteuthis pealeii | reverse complement strand
ATACCTTTCCAAGGGATTAGCCGCTAAGCCAAAGGTTAAACGAGCCCAGTCTGCCTTGCAGAATTCAGAGTTTTCCTTCTCCTAGATTGGCTACCTAGCCATGGTTAAAGAGCCCAGTCTGCCTTGCTATTTACCCATAGCAGGAAGGAGAATTGGATTCATACTTTTCCCAAGGGTATTAGCGCCATGTGAAGTTCAAACAGCTTCAAGGAATCGAACTCGGGTCGACGAGTGCATTTCCTATGACCCTAACCATTAGACCACGCGCCTCCCTCGTATATAAATAGTTGGGAATTTAAGAACTACACTGCGTGCTATTTTGAACAAATCTTGGAAACGGTATCGTGTTACATACTTATTAGAATCCTAATATTTATGTACAGTAGTGTAGAAACCAAAATGGCTGTTATAAGTTCAGCTTTGAAGGATTGCATGACAAGGCTTGACCTCAGCCCTGATCCTCCTTCCGGTGGATACCGTGAGAATCGGTTTAATTTTTTTAGTCAATTTGACGTTACTTTTAGCCTCTTCTTTTTAGGTAAAATATAGCAAACTTTTTGAACGGTCCTTCTTTCTGGCTGGGACTTTGAATATCTTGAATGACCTCATAAAGAGAAATCCCCAATGGAAGACCAGACACGAAGTCCCCAAGACGAAGTCCAGTCGCTAGAAGAGACCAGAATAATAGAAGTAAGAAAGTAAAGAAAGAGGTATACAATCATTTATGCATAAGATTGAACTTGTGATAAATTCCAATAAACTCTACATAACTTTGGTTGATTCAAAATTTTTTAAATTTTACAAAATTTTGGAAGCGGAAGTTACCGGTGACGAGTTATATAATGTGAACCAGTTTCAATGTATAGTTCTATGTTGGGGTGCCTGTTTTTTTTTTAAAAAATTTACGATTTAAATTTTTTTTAGTCAATTTGAACGTTACTTTAGGAGCCTCTTCTTTTTTAGTAAAATATACCAACTTTTTTGATACGGTCTTCTTTCTTGGGCTGGGGACTGTATGAATATCTTGAATGACCTCGATAAAGAGAAAATCCATGGAACACCAGACAACAAAGTCGCCCAAGGACGAAAGTCAAACGCTAATAAGTTGACGTCTAGAAGAAGAATAGAAGTAAGTAAAGAAAGGAGAGTATACAACAATCGAACCCGGAACCATTGTGCTTCCTCGACTGATTGCCTACCGCTTAAAAACTGACCTTGTGAGACCTTCTGTGCGTTAGTGCCGGATTTGGATAAATAGTTCTTCTTCGTTATTCCATTTTCTGTTTAATTTTAAGATTTTAAATGTTGTCTTTGGAATTTGAGATTTTTGCGTTTCTTTAGGCAGAATTCTTTGAGAGGATTTTCTAATTATAGAATTTGAAAACAAAAGCGGCGACATCTTCATTCTGTGTTGTTGCAAAACTAATCTCTTATGATGTCGGTAGAATGTAAATACACAAACCAGAGAACCAATGACGTTAGAAGGAATATTTACTGCGGATTTATAAGATAGCGGAAGTTGTAATGGAGTGATGATGGAATTTGGGTAAAAGGAAAGAAAGAAAGAAAGAATGAAAGAATGAAGGAAGTAAGGAAGTGAGTAAGAAAGGAAGGAAAGAAAGAATGAAAAGAAAGAAAAAAAAGGAATGAAAATAAAAAATTCGATAAAGAAAAAAGCATGTATGAGAGAAAGAAAGTAAGAAAAGAAAAAAATAACGTAAGATGTATACAAGAAAGAAGAAAGAAAGAAAGAAATGAAAGGGAAAACGGAGAAGAAAAGAAGAAAGGAAGAAAGAAAGAGGAGGAAGAAAGAAAGAAATGAAAGAAAGGAAGAAAAAGGAAGAAAGAAAGAAAGGAAGGAAGGAAGAAAGAAAGAAAGAGGAAAGAAAGAAGAAAGAGAGAAAAGAAAGAAAGGAAGAAAGGAAAGGAAGGAAGAAAGGGAAAACGAAAGAAAAGACAGAAAGATAAATTGGAAGGGGATACATGCAATTGTTTAATAGAGAAAGAAAGAAAGAAAAGAAAGAAAGAAAGACAGAAAAAAAAGAATAGAAAAGAGAGAATAGAAAAGAAAGACAGAATTGTAGAGAAGGAGAAGAAGAGGTGAAAAGATAGAAAGAAAGAAGAGATAAAGAATAAAGAAAGAAGAAGTAATATGGAGGAAAGAAAGGAAAAATAAGTAAAGAAGAAAGGAAGGAAATAAAGAAATTTATAAACAAATAAAAGCATGGATAAGAGAAAGAAGCAAGAAAGAAAAAAAAAAAAAAGAAAAACGCGCAAGAAAATGTTTTTTATAACAAAGAAAAAAAAAGAAAAAAAGAAGAAAGGAAAGAAAAGAAAGAAAGAAAGAAAAAGCAGAAAAAGAATAAAGAAAAGAGATAGAAAAAGAAAGAAGAATTGATAAAGAAAGAATAGAAGAAAGAGGGAAGGAATAGAAAGAAGAAGAGAAAAAGAAATAGATGAAAGAAAAAGAAAGAAAGAAAGGAGGAAAGTAAGAAAGAACGAAAGAAGGAAGGAAAGGAAAGGAAGAAACACAAAAGATAAAAAAGAACGAAAGAAAGAATACAATGAAATATAAATTGGAAGAAAAAGAAAGACAGAAAGAATAATAATGACAGATGAAGAAAACGTTCTGATTTCATACCACAATAAAGATGAGGACAACAGTCCGAAAATAAAAAAAAATATACACATCAAACCTAGGTGAATAAGAAAAATTTGTTTAAAACAATTTGAAGACCCATGAAGAATGTATAGAAAGAAAACGTATTTTGGCATAAAATAATCCATCAATGGTTGACATGCCGTAAAATCCAAACACTCAGCCCAGAATAAATAACTTAAGTTATCTTCCAAAATAAATGAAATAGAAAGACAAAAAATGAAAATAAAAATGAATTGAAAAGTAAAAAATAGAAAAATAAAAATAAAAGGAGGAAGAAAACGAGACTGCCGACGGAGCTAAGTTAGAAATGGTTGACATGTTGTAAAATCCAACCAATTAACAAAGAAGTAAATAACAAAAGTTATCTGCCAAAATAAATGAATTGCAAAGACAGAAAATGAAAGAACTGAAAAAAAATAAAATAAAATAAAATAAAATAAAATAAAACAAAGAAGAAAAACGCGTATGGTCTTCCTATGTAGTATTATTGATTTCTAATTGCTTGGTTTTATCTAGATGAATACAGGCAAACATCTCTTAAAGGAAATCCATTAACAAGAAGAAATAACTGTAATTTTATTCTTTACTTCCAATTTTAACAAAATAGTTAAATTAGGAAAATTTTGGCAAATGAAGAGGGGAAGTGAAGGATAGTAAGTTTTCAGTTGTCTATTTTTTCGGATAATATCCCCTCTTTTTTTCAAATTATTTTTATCTAATGATTTGCTGGTTTGTCTTTTTCTTCTTCTTTTAGAATTTGCATTTATATGCTCAACAGATAATAGCGGTTTACAGTGTGAATGAGAAGGCTAAATTTGCATATTGATATTAAAATTTGATTTATAAATATGTGGCTATGTATTATTGTTTCTAATTGTTTGGTTTATATTAATGAATATGAGGCATAATCTCCGGGTGATAAAGTCTTAAAAGATCCCATTAACAAGAAGAAATAACTAATTTTATTCTTACTTTCCTATTTTAACTAAACAGTTAAACAGGAAAATTGCAGTGAAAAGGTGGGAGTAAGGGAAAATGATGGGAAGAGTTAGTTTCAAAAGTTTGAGAATATTGCACGTCATTCTAAATACTAATAACATGCAATTGCTATTTATATATACAATAAATAGCGGTTTAGCAAGTGTTAACAGGAGGCTAATTTGCATGTTGATATTAAGATTTTGATTTAATATGTGATTGGTATTATTGATTTCTATTGGTTTGGTTTTTATCTTAATGACTATGAGCAAAATCCGGGGATAAATTCTTAAAAAGAAATCCATTAACAAGAACGAAATAACTAATTTTATTCTTTACTGCCTATTTCAATTAAATAAATTAGAAAAATTTAGCAAAGTAATACAGGAGTGATGTAAGAGTAAGTTTCAGTTTTTCGATTTGCAGTGAAAGCTGGGAGTGGTGGAAAATGATGGAAGAGTTAGTTTCAAAGTTGTTCTATTTTTCGATTATACTCCCCTCTTTTTTCAAATTATTTTTATCTAATAATTTTTTGGTTGATCTTTTTCTTCTTTTTCTTTCTTTCAGAATTTGCATACAGACCTTTTTTAAGGGTATTTCTTGTCAAACTCGGAGCCCTTCATGTTGTTAATCATAAACCTTCCATGAAAACTTGAAAACAAATCCTTTATTTAATCCATTCGCGTAGATTGTTCTCCGTGGTTTAAGTGGATGGGACACCATGGCGCAATGGAATAATGGTAGATTAATGAGTTGCTGGACATTCATCTGTAGGTTGCAGGTTCAATGTCGTAGACTAGCGGGCGGGAGGGGCGCAAAAAATAACCTAGAATACTTTAACGATGCTTTTGAATAACTTGTATTTTGTCATGGGATTAGAGCAGAAATGAGACCTGTTGTTCGTAAATGAGGTAATTTTATGATTGGGGTTCTATAATATTGGTTCCTGCGCCTGATCTGGATGGGGCGTTAGATATGCACCTCTGAGAAGGGGTAAGACTCCCCTAAATTGCGGCCACACTGTTTGGCCATAGGGTGGCGACCATGAAGACTTATAATAGAACCCAAGTGGCTGAGCAGTCCATGACTGCAGCATAATTCCTTCCACCAACACTGTTTGGCCGCTTTCTTGGGCTAGACGGGCGGTCCCCTGCTCCGATCAATGGGGTTTGGTTCACGTCAGCCTAGCAACCGTATACTGAATTTTCCCAACCCTATTGCCTGATGGTCAGTTCCCAACCACTTTTTAATCGATGGAATGGATGGGCTAGAAGACGGATGGCTGAGGGTTACAATAGTCTTGTGGGAATGCCTGGACTGTTCAAAAATGAGTAAAATGCTTATCATCTGGATCCGGATAGATTGTTGCCACGTATTGGTCTGGGTGGGGTGTTTGGGGGAATGTGGATGGCACCTGGGTCATTCACCGCAATTGCTCCCTGGTCCCTCTGAGAAACACGCCCCGAGAGTGAGTAGTCCTGTTAGGGTCCCTCTAATGGTTTTGAACAAGAGAGGCACCACCAAACAACCCGAGCGCCGCGGCCCACCGGAATAATGCGACTGTCAGCGGTCGACAGTGTCAGCCCACCACTAGCACACTATAATGATTTTTCCCACAACCTTGCCCTTATGGTAACCTCCAATCGTCTTATCATACCTACGAATCTTGTGTACATCTTTCTAAGAAAATATTGAAATCTTTTTTATCTGCTTCTATTTAGTTTCATTAGCTTAACCATACTTGCACCGAAGGGTGTATTTTTGGCTAAGTATCTTTAATAAAAAAAACCGAGTTAAAAAAATTGGTTGACATGCCGTAAAATCTAATAAACCAACCAAGAAAGAACAACAAAAGTTATCTGCCAAAATAGATGATATGCAAAGACAGAAAATGGAAAGAACTAAAACGAAGAAAAAAGAGGAAGAAACGTGTATGGTCTTCCCGCCCAAATAGAGAACCGAAACTAAGGAGCAAAAAGCTATTCAAACAGAAAAATGGTTGACAAGTGGACAGTGTCCAGCATACAAAAGCTTTTCAGCGTAATGGCTGACGAACGGATGAATGCTGATGACCAGCCCGACTGCCTCACTCATAACACTTAAAGGCCAGGTCAATGTCTGATGCCTGAGGTGACCGCTAAAGGTGAATATCCAATAAAACCCCTTTTTTTTTTATCCTCGGTCAGGCTATATGTGTCATGTTAATTTCCAAAATCAGGAATTACTCTTTTGAAAACCTAATAAGGAAATACGGTTATCAAGAAAAGCCATGCATATCGTTACGGCTTTAATGATTTCTATTTCACATGCGGATTCTTTAATAATGGCCTTATCGCAATAAATAAGGAGGCTCTCATTGGTGTAATGGTTATCGTCGTACACAAAAAAATTATTTAGATAAAATAAACGAGCAAACGCCAGTTCAAGTATCTTGGGCGAGGAGGGTTGCATTTCAATTAGCGGCTAATGGGTAATAGGATTACATTTGTCCTTGAATCGTATTTGGACAGTCTTGATTTTTTACCCCGTCAGAGGTTGTTGCAGTTCAAATATTATTTACGACCCACCATCTCGTTACACATACCACGTGTATCGGGGTCAGGCTGAGGGACATAGCGGCTACCCAATCCAGTTTGACGTATGGACCACCTACCCGGGATCCAATCTGAGAGCGCATGGGTGGTGGGTGAATTCATTGCGATCGCATCCCCAGTCGGCCATTCCCCTTCAAGGGCCCTCAGCGTGGGCAATAAACCTCAGCTCACCAGCCCTTGCCCCTTTAAAATCGGGGGGCAGGGTGTTGCCTGGGGGGATGGCCCCCTGCGATCGACACAGGCCGTATATCAGCAATCCCGCCACACAAGAGGGGCGGACGTTTGTCTGACAGCTCAATATCCTGTCGAAAAGAAACAAAACAACAGCGACTAAATTCTTGTTTTCGTCTCTTTTGGTGAAAGCTTTCTCAATTGATAAATTTTGAGAGCGCTCAGCCTTGGCGAAAATAGCTTGATTTAATCGTTGATGTTATTATGCGCACCATTTTCCATCTAGCTCGTCACCCAAACCCACCCACCACACCAAAACACACATATATTCATATATAGTATTATATATATTGACTTATTATTATACTATATTATAATATTCCTAATATTCTATATTATATAGTATTTAGCTTTTACCCAAAACCCCCTCCGCCGAGCAGGAATATGACACAGAGGTCAATTCTTAAAGCGGGAAGTTTAAAAACAGGATTAGTGAGATTCAGCAGTGTGTTCCTTCTCCTAGACTGGTTACCCTAGCCGCATGGTTAAGAGAGCCGTCCTGCCCGAACTATTTACCCATGTTGCTGGAGGGAAGGTAGGTTCATAACTGTTCCCCAAGGGTAATTGAGCGCTAAGTGAATGCAAGTTACCTACGTGCAAGATTTGAACTCGGGGGCGACGATCCATTCTCCCATGACTGTTACCTCGACTGTACAACCCACGCTGCTTCTGCCTATGACTATATATGCTCTCCATGCCGCGCTTGGGTTGAGGCAATTTGGGGGATTTCGACCGTGGATAGACGTCTAGCAATCAAAGCGTAGCAATCGCTCTCGCACTATATATGATGCGAATGGATTCTATGAGGGCCTTTAACATAATATACAGTATGTGTGTATTAAAAACAGGATTAAAACTCCCCTTCGTTATATACTGGATGGGTGACGATATAGCCGAAGCGGTACTATTTAATTGTGTCTCCGGAATGATGCTAGCGAAGTCGATCGCGAGTTCTAATCACCGGTAGCTCACAAAATGTAATAGCCACAGGCTGAGAAAGACGATTTTGGAATAATCTAACACGTGTCGTGGATGACTATATCATCATAGACATATATATCTATATATAACTATATACAGCTAGATATTATAGATCAGTGGATCAGGATGATTAGTACGAATTCCTTACGGGTGTGGTATCAACTGGCATTGACACCACAGACAACGTGATAGCTCGGACTTATGTATGCGGCGTAATCTCGATTTAATTGTCACGTGGATTTTAAGCGCCTGAAGATTCCTTATGGTGAAACTCGCGTAGGTTATCTCTTGTACCGCATTGATAAATAAATTTGCTCTCATTATTATTCGAGCCTTGGGTATTTTGTTATATCGCGATTACCCTCTGAATTGCTAAACCTATGACTAACGCATCGGCGGCTGAGACAATTACCAACGCCCGGTCAGCAGTCAACCTTTTCCTTTATAATAATATATAGATATATATATATATATTTATATAATATACGAAGAGAGGGAGAGAGGAGATAATTCTTTGGAAAGGGGGGAGATCAGAGAATTCAAAAACACCGATAGTTAATAGTGTGGTAGTGATGTGTGTGTGTGTGTGTGTAGCAGGAGAGCGAGAGAGACGAAAGAGAGAGAGACGCTAATTTAGCGATGAAAAATAATGAAGAAAAATAGTGAATGCTTCTGGCTAGAATAAAATTAATTATGTTCTTTTCAAAGATTCCACTGCGATTTTCGAAAATGTTGTCGGAAATTTGATCGCCAATTTCAAAATCAATCATTTCAAAAAAGGTATTTGTTGGTTATGTAACGTTACAGGCATCGTATTTTTACTGGGATGACAGCAAGAATTGTGATGGTCTTCAGACATTGGGCGGTTAATTAGGATTGTAAAGCAGTGAAAGAGGAATATATATATATATATATAATAATTTTCTAAAAATACGAGTCGAAATATCGATTTGAAATATAAATGTTTCTTGGTTTTATCAATCTCAACATTTTCCTCTATTTATTCAATAACATATTTGTCGGATTTTTTATTCATGCGTTCTTCTCCTATGAAAGTAAACGCTTGGTTGTTTGAGATGGCGTGCCGCACAATTTGGGGAATCGTGTTTTGGTCATTATATCGTTTGTTGAAATTATGAATGGCAGCATTTGTTCCAAGCATGTAAAGGCGTAGAACTTAATCGAGAAAAGGGTCGTTCTCTGTAATGTACAATTTAGGCTTTTGCCTCATCGCCCTGAGTTATATAATATTATATTATATATTATTTATTTATATATTTAATATATGTGTTGTGTCGTCGTGTGGTGGTGTGTGTGTGTGTGTGGTGTGAAATAAAAGGGGAAATTTATAGACAGTGAATTTGAATATATTGAAAAAAACAATGATGTTTAACAAATGCTTGGATCATCGGAGAGAATGTGCATATATATATATATAACTATATGTATATATATATATATATATCGCATGTTTTACCATTATATTCTCTACTCGCTCTGACTGCATGACGCCAGCAAACAAGTATACAGAGCAGGAAGCATTTGTAGTTTGGGATTTTTATAGAACCGATTTTTTTCCTATTCCTAAAAGCCGGATTTAAAATGCTCAATATAAAGATCTAAATATATCATTTAAAAATCTCGACAGTAGGCGCGAATCTTCAGATAAAACTGAAAGATACCCACTGAAGATTCGCGCTGCTCGAAAACATGTCGGCTAATGTTTTAAACGCTTACGAGTTTTAAAATATATATATTATAATTAGTATATACTATAAGTAATGAGAAATCTTGTTGTATAGTATCGATGGTCATCTCTGTAGTTCTGGAAAATAGTTTTAAAACTGTTTTATTTTTTTTTTTTGGTGTATATGTTATATTTATATTATATATTATATTATATATATAATATAATATACGTCTTCTTTATTAATTTATATGATGTGAGATTGTGTGTTTTTCTTCTTCTGTAACNTAAAAATACTATATAAAGAAATTTGCTAAACGAGGAGACAAGATAGAAAGAAATGATAGAGGAGAGGCGATAGAGGAGAAAAGAGAAAAGAAGCAAGACGTAACAGAGAAAGATTAGATGAGCAAAAGAGAGAAAAGAGAGTTGTGTTCTGACTATTAGGTGTTTGTGTTATCGTGCGTCTGTACTGTGTCAACATGTTACCACGAAGGGTGTGATGTAGCTCGTGTCTGTTTGTCGTTTGTGGCTGCGTTGATACAATAACAAAGCCCGAGTGTGTGTAGGATCAACTAGTTATGATCTTGTTCACTATATAACAATACTATGAGAAACTTTTCTGAATCGATATTGACACTAGGAATAGAATGACGAAAGCAAAAGAAAGATCGCTCTTCAGAAATCAGCGAAAGTGTATATGAATTAGAAACGGACATCGGTCCCAAGGTCATAGTGCTCCTATCTCCTTAATATATGATGCCCCCATAAAACAGGGTCGGTCCAAAAATTGCATAACATCACCATAAAAGAATAGGTGCTGTTTTCTGTAATAGTCAGAAGTTGTAGAAAATGACTCTGGTAAACGAGTCTCAAATACCTTACAAGTCTGTTTGCATTCACATAGCGCTACCATAACCTTGAAGAAATGATAAACAAAATATACCTCCACAAAGAAAATAAATAAGGTTGCGTTGGATTTCTCTGAATTCTTATTCGCATAATATAATAAATATGAATATATATAATATATATATTTATATTATAATATAATTAACTATATTATATATACTATTATCTAAAACGTATATATCATACTCCCTGTTAAATTTTATATATATATTATTATATATACTATATATTTACTATATTAAACAACTTTTTCAGCTATTTTCAAGCCGGATCAGTTAATTTGGGTCACGAGTTGATGTGAATAAGAGAATATGGGACTTTTTAATTTTTTAAATTAACTGTCAATGTTCCTCGGACTGGATGATTTTTACAGTGTAAATTCAATTCTCATGTTTAACCTAGCGGGATAAACTACATTAAATGTGTATTACGCCCTACAAGCAAACCGAGAGAAAAAGTCAAATCTCTGTTCGAAATATATATTATTCAGAGAAAATTGATTTGGTCTCGATTGTACCTGATCTATTAAAGTAGTTTAAATCGCCTAATTAAACATAAATAATATGAAATTAACTTTTACAAAATTTAGGTCTGACTAAAATTAAAAAAGCATTATAATATTTATTTCTATATATATGACGGTAATATTGAGTGGTATATTATTAATGTGGATTTTAGGCGGAGATGTTTGTTCTAATTTTTAGAACCTTGACCTGGTATTAAAGATATACTTAAGATTTTACTTGAAGGCACTTACAACGATTATCGCATAAAGCTCTCGATACCTTTTTCTTAATAGAAAATGAACTTGACAAGTGCTAATCGCGGGCAAAGGCATCGCTCTGGTGTGTGAGTGTGATGATGTTCGTACAGACTTGTTTCGACTTATTAAGTCTCATCACACACATAACATACTATAGCGAAACTTGATGAGACATTAATAAGCATTCGAAAACTAGTTCTGTACGACATTCTACACACCCGAGCGATCCTTGCCGGCGTACTACACTTTGTCAATTCATTTCTAATCAAGAAAAACTCAGCCGAACTTTATGCGATACATGCGTTTAATGTAAGTGCCTTCTAAAGATAAAAAATTTTCCTTTTACTATACTTTTATTATTATATGTATACATATATATATTGAAGTGAACAAGCATTGCTGTTTAAATGCGCGCGATATCTCGACAATGTATTGGAGGGAGGAGAGTTATGTGTCTTAATTCTTTTTTAATTAAACGTCATTATCGTAATTGTGTAATTAATTAATCATATTAACAATTAAATTCAGCCATGCAGGGCATATCGGTTAATGTAAAGCTTCCGTTTAAACAAATATACCAGAGGAAAAAAGATCGATCTCTGTAAATGTACATTTAGCCCTGATTAGGGTTCTCATTACCACAGAGTTTATCTAGACAGCCGCAGCTGCCATTTGTGCGTCTTGTGATTCATAACCCTACCTTGTTCAGGTTGAACAGTGGAACACTTTCCTTAAACCATTTACACCTAGCTGGCTTCCCCCCAGAATGTCTTCGTTTATCTCTTAAACTCGATGTGGCTATATCGCACATTTGCGGGGACTCTATGGCACGACAGTAATTGAATGGGACAAACACATGTGTTCTTGAACTGGCGATAGCCGACATTTTTTAAAGGATTATGTGCCCCTTAATTAAAGTCATACCTAAATTTCGTTCTAATTAAGTATAATTAAAATGAATTCAGGCGTTTACGTGGTTCAACGCGTATCACGTCCTCTCTAATGCTGGCTAGACATTCGTGACGGTACCTCCAACCGTGGATGCAAATCCGGATAGATTTATCATCAGTCAGGCATTCTTAACCCTTTGCCCATCAGCACCTACTATATATATATATATATAATAGTATTACTACTAATATATATATCATACTTAAGGTACGAATCCCCTTATCCTCTTTCCGGCGTCTTTCGTAAATAGAATACGGGCCAGACTGGGATATAATACTTTGGTTAAACCTTGTATTTATTCTACACCCCCACAGTTTCATCCGGAAAAAACACAACGGTAAACATACATACATACAGGCACCTTAACTGCTCTTTAATACTATAGACTAGAAGCGATCTACCCAGCATCCACCTGATGTGGCCCAGGTGGGATTTGTTTACTTGGGAGATTTACAAAAGGGATGTTAACATTTCGTAAGTAGAATTTCAATGCTTTTATCTATGTATATTTGATTTTAGAATCTTCGAATATAAAATCATAATTCTTCTAATAATTTATTGCTCAAAAAGCAAAAAACGCGTGTGATATTTAATGTGGTATTCTATATTTACTTTGTTGGTTATGCTTATTTCGTAGTTTCATCACGACAACATACACACCAATGCACTTCATATTATGTTAATACTTGTTTGTGTATTATTTAAAACCCCCGAGAGGGATTGCGCCGTTGTTGCTATGCGTTGTTACTTCAGATGAATTATGAATATTTCATTAATTGTTTTATTATAAAAACACGCACGTTTAAAGTCATTTTATTTGCTCTACCCGAGAGGAGTTGGCAGTCGTTGCGCGTTGAGACATATATGATTACTAAGAATTATTCAATTAGTCGTATTAGTGGCGGAGCCCGTACAACTTTATTCAGGGAATTCAGAAAGGGAACAAAATGGTTTTCCAACGCTTTTGAAATTATAATTTTTAGTATGGAGATGAATTCCAATGAATTTCAAAACACATCTTGTTTTGAGGAAAAATTAACGTTGTAATAAAAAAATGAGGCGCATTTTATTTAAATTAAGTTTTTTTTATTTTTTTATTTTTTTTTTTTATTTTTTAAAGTAGGACAGAAACTCAAAGGTCGCGGGTTTTGCCTAAACAAACACATGGATTGCTGGATTTTCTTTTGGGCTCTAGGATAATTATAATTCCCTGGGAAACACATAAAACATAATTAGAAGTAATTGATGAATTGTAGTTTCCTCAACATCATGTTTTGTTACAAATATAACCGAACAATATATTATATATATAATAGTAATTATATATTAATATAATACATTATCATATATCATATTACTTTACGTGTGAGAATGGTCAACTCTGTTTCAGCTCATTTGCTGGGAATTGTGCGTACCAAAGGGCCCTAAGTATATATTAATTGGATAGAGGTGCTCAATTAAAAAGAGCTGTATATTCAAAAAATAAAGGAAATAAATATATAGGTTTTACATCTATTCTAATTTATTAGGTGACAACGGAACCATTCACAACCATATTGGTTCATAGCGATGCATATCAATCAGGTAAGGAATGTTCCAAATTAGTGAGTGAAAAATCGAAAAAAAATTTCAAAATCATGGTTTCAAAAAAAATCAATAGACATTGGGATGCGTTTCTATGATTGGATAAATTGTATTCTGTGTAATGTAATGTGAAGGTGAATTGGAAAGTATGACGGAGTGTTTATGGGCAGTATATAAAGTGTTGTAGTACGCGTAGTGGGCTGGTCACACACAATAATACGTTGTTTTCTCGTTGAGTGTGTGGGTACTTTTATTTTATTTGACCTTACGCTGCCGAGAGCGTTTGTGCTTGATGCATGTATGTTTATATTTATAATATAATATACTATAATTATATCACTACTATAATATATACCTTGTATGCAAGACCCGTCTCTCATATCACAACGTGCTGTACAAGTTCTTAGGTACTAGGTTGATTCCTAAGGTGGTCCCTAATTCTCTACCAGTGATAGTTTGTTGTAGAGCAGGTTCCCGTATGGAGACGCCTCAATGTTTAGATGTATTGTAAACAGAGGCAAATTAGGTTGCGGAAAAAAAGCCTTAGAATTACCATGGGTATTTCGTGTATCGACCATTAAACAAACGATACCATTGGTAATTTAAGGCCTTTTTATTCACAAATATTTGTATATATATATATATATATATATATATATATATATAATATATATAATATATTATGATTTATCTTCTGCGCGTCGAAGGGCAATTACAATGCGCGTATATCATTATTTAAAAATAGTATAGGAAATAATCATGACAAGCGAACTCGGCAACAATGTGTGGCGACTGCAGTAGTACTGATCGTATACAGACTTTTTCAACTTTTGGTTAAGTCTCATCAGCGATGCTATACAACTTATATATATATTAATATAGTACTATAATATATATATATATAATAATATATGTGTGGTGTTGTGTAGTAGTTAGTGATGTGTGCTGTACATATGTGTTTATTGTCGTCAGCTTCCCCCCGTTATACGTCTGTTTGTCGTGTCTCAGTCTGTCGGCTTATTCTGGTGTGTCTTATCACCGTAACGCTGTCTTTTCGGTTCAATTAATCACCCAGTTCATTTCCGATCTTTATGATAAAGTATTCTTGCCATTCCTTCATGATTCCAACCTACCCCCATGCCTTTCTCCCCCCTTGCCAATCTCTCCGCTCAGCTCTCTCTCCCTCTCTGCTTTCTGGGGATCTCTCTCTCTCTTCTCTTCTCTTTCTCTCCTGCGTATCCGCATTTCTCTGTCCTGTTAGTCGGGTAACATGATCCGTCTTACTCTCTCTTTCTCTTCTCCTCACGTGTACTCACACACACACACAACTGCTTCAGCCTTGCCCTGCACAGTACTTTATCCTTATACTACTACTACATTCCCCACACTTACATTTTTCCACTCTTCAGAGTCATACTTTGCATGCTTACTAAATCTCCCTCCCCCCCCTCTCACTTACCTTCCCCCCTCGCATCCTCTCATCATACTCATTCCCTTATTCAATCATGTATATATATATATTATATATATCGCTTCACCCCTCTCTATTTTTATTTCTCTCCCTCTCTCCTCTCTCTCTCTCTTCTCTCCTTTTCCGATCTCGTCTCGTCTCTCATCTGCGATCGCCGCTCCTCCTCACCATCATAACCTTTCTGCCCATACCCCACACAATTCAACCATCTTTCCCCTCTTTTCGCTTTCCTTTCCTTGTCTCTGTCTCCCGTGCTCCTCTATGAAGCTCTCTCTTTTCTCTCTCTTTCTCGGGACTATTACTCTTCACTCTCCCCCGCACCCAACCCACATTCGCTCATCTGCCTCACCTGCCTCCCCCCTGTCTAAACATTGTCTCATCCTTTCGTACTATTTCTCCCTTTCCTCTCCCCTCTATTGTCTGTCTGTCTAGTGTCTCTCTCTTTCCCGTTCATCGCTCACTTACCCTCTGTTAACCATTCACCCTTATTACGCCCCCTCTCTCTCACTCTCTCTCCTATATCCCCTATCTTTCGATCGTATCCATCTATATATCTATAATGCTATCTTAAGTCTCTCTCTCTCTGCTCTCTTCTCTCCTCTCTCTCTTTGTCTATCTATCTAAATCATCTCTCTCTTTCTCCCTTTTCTTCCTCTCCTCTCGCATCTCTCTGCTTACCCTCCCTCAAACTCATTCTCCTCCCACTCTACTACGCTCATACTCTCACTCCTCCCCGCTCTAAACAAATCCACCACATCTTTCTATTCTTATCCCCATTCTCTTTCTCATTTTCCCGCTATATAGGTGAAATTCAAATTACGCCGTATGAGTTATCAGGTTCAACAATGTACCCGCGATGTTGCTCCCTTGACGACCGCACCTAGAATAATTTTTGCAAGTGTGATGGTTGCTCTATTACTGTGGTCACGAAGGCGAACCGCGTCTTTATCGGTGAATGAGGGCAAATTATTGAAGACGACAAATAAAATTGTACTCAACCCCTCCCCTTTTTCCCACCCCCGATCACAAAAAAGAACAAGAAAAAAGAAGAAAGACATAGATAAAAAAAGAAAAGGAAATAAAAAAAATTCTAACTCAGCGAATAAACCTCCAATTAGAACAAAACAAACAAAAAAAAAACAAAATCGAGTTTTTGACCAATAAAAAAAACGGACAAAAGAATGATCGGAGAATTAACAAGAATTGATACAAAAAAAAAACACTGTTGAACAACATCTTCTACAGATTCAAATTACGAGCTACTTACCCCTCTTTAAGGATAATAATATACAGATGACTGTACGCAACGAATCCAGCCCAGTCGGCTGCGGCGTTAGAATTCATTCCTCAACATCTGCAGAAGTCGGTCAAGACTCCCCCCAGTTGGGCCACCTGTTTGACGCGTGGTTGGGACCCCTTGCGCTTAGGAAAACCCAGTAGGATGGCATGCTTCCATGACTTGCATACCCCACGCCTGGATCAGGGCCTGGGTCGGAGAGGCCCCCTCTGATCAATTCGGTCTGGGTCACGTCAGAGCCCTAGCACCTATATGATTTTCCCAACACCTCAATTGCCTTTAATCAACAGATGCTACCCATTACCTTACATAGTATATATAAACCACCCTAATACTATACATATGATAATATATTATATTCATGTGTGTGTGTGTGATCGCACGTGTGTGCTGTTGTGTATTTTGTGTCGTGTACTGTGATACACATCACAAGCACACAATAATACCTATACGTAATAATGTAGTAGGGTGGCTCTCCACCTCAGAGCCTACTCTGACCAAATCGTGCTGGTCACGGTCAAGCCCCTAGCACCTACATGATTTTTCCCCAACCCTAGATGCCTCATATGGCTAGACCCAACCCTTTTTATCATTATGGGGACTATAACAGGTGCGGTTGGCTGAGGGTCTACATGACCTGGGAAGGACATTAAACTCTATCTGATTTTGTGAGTTTTCAGGTTCTAGAGGTTTTGGGGCCACCATGTGGCGACTCGTGAGGCTAAAGGGTGGAACTCGATTGGACTCTCCTCATATCTATTGAGCCGATCCATGACATGCAATACTCCACTTTGAGTCCTTACTTGTGATATAAACGGGCTGTCAAGAGCCCCCCTCAGATCAAATCGGCTGCTGCGTCACATCAAGCTCCTAGCAAACCTATATGATTGCTCCTACCCTATTGTACTTAACTCAAGCGCCAAACCCTTTATCATATAGGGTGATAAAAACTGAGGTGCTGAAGGGTCTCATTGCCCCTGGAAATGAAGTTAAACTCTAATCTGAGTGGTGAGGTTCCAGTTTCGTGAACGTTTTGTGAATGTTGGCAGCACCCATCCCATTCATCACAATTGCTCCCTGGTCCCACTCTAAACCCGAATTTGTTAGTATACCTGTAAAACAGCGCTCCCATCTAATTTAGGCGTTAACATAGCTTTTCGGCACTATTAAATGACCCACTTGAGACGTTGATATTGCCGTAAAAACAAAACAAACCAAAACAAAACCTATCGACTTAGATCTAATAGATATCCCTGACAGAAAAAAAGCTGACTCTCTATACAAGTTGTAAATGAAAGGGCCAGACAAACCTGTAAAAAACAAGATACTTCTGACAGACATGGCCAACATCAAAAGACTCCCATATATGGGGATTTAAAATTTCAACAAATACAACAGACAAATGGCAAAAACATTACTGAATTAAACCACTCATCGTATCTTACGTCATCAATAAAAAGATTGTTGGAGACTCGACATTATTCGTGAGTGACGCAGAAGTGAAATCTGTACTCGAAGAAAGTGGACCCAAAGAACAGTCAACATATAATTTTACGGGGAACGAGGATACATGCTCTCATTTGAGGGTAGAAACATTGCTATTGAGAGAAATTGTGAGAACTAGCGGATGTGATCCACAGGAGGACCCGCTTCATTTTGAATGAATAGGTACATGTGCCTTGTGTGATGAATATATCCGTTGCCCTAAACAAAAATGCATTAACTTTTTGACTACACTACCCTCGTTATAAGTTATATCATATTTCCACCATACCCCTCCGCGCGACATCAGGAGATGTGACACCAAGGTTCACTTTATTAAGCGGCAGCTTTAACAAGGTTTGAATCTCCTAAGATTGGTTACCTAGCCAAGGTTAAAGGGCCCAGTCTGCCTTGCTATTTTACCCATGAGCAGGTAGGGAGAGTAATGATTCGTACCTTTCCCAAGGGTATTAGCGCTAAGCAAGGGTTAAACCTCGAGCCCAGTCTGCCTTGCTATTTACCCCATAGCTGGAGGGGAATATGGATTCATATTTATTTTCCCAAGGTATTAGCGCTAAGCCCGTTAAACGAGCACAGTCTGCCTTTGCTATTTACCATAGCAGGGAGAGAGAGACGAAGAGAGAAGGAGAGAGGAGAGTGAGAAAAGAGATGAACCCGGGACACAGGAAGAAGAATGAGAGAGAGACTTTTGATTTCATACCTTTCCCAAGAGATAGCGCTAAGCCAAGGTTAAAGCAGCCCGTCTGCCTTTTGCATATTTGACCCAATAGCTGTGAGGAGAGAAGAATTGGATCATACTTTTCCCAAGCGGTAATTTAGGCCCTATTGTTGAAAGTTTTCAAAACAGCATCTGTCAAGGAATCGAACTTCGGGTCGTACGAGTTGCATTGCTCCTTATGACCCTAAACTCATTTTTAGACCACGCGCGTTGCTCGATATATAAATAGTTAGAATTAAGGACACTACACGAGGATATACTGCGTGCTATTTTGAACAAAATATCTTTGGCAAACGGTAAGTATCGTCGTGGTACATAATTATTAGGGATTCCTAAATACTATATACATGTAGTGTAGAAAGCACCGGACAAACTGGTTGATCTGTTATATAAGTCCAGCTACCAACTGCATACTCTCTGAGCACCTTACTTCCCACTAACTTAGGGATTGATCAGTAGAACCTACAGCCGCCGCTTTAGATCCCACGCTACCTGCATCCTACTTCCGGATTCTGGATACCTGAGAATCGCGTGGGGGAGAAAGACCCTCTTCCGGTTTAAGATTAGAAAGAAGATTTTAGGTCAGATCCCCCAAAAAGCCACAGACGAGTGGTGGTAAGTCGTGTTAGGCGCACGGTGACCGACGTCAATCCTGCGTCCAGGGGTTAGTCTTCGGGATTTCGAAATTAATAAAAATGATCTAAGTAAATCGAAGTCTTGTGTTATTATCTAAAAACTACAATGACACGGCGGCTTTGATTAAAGAGGAAATTCCCCAATGGAAGACCAGGACACGAGTCCCAAGAACGAAGTTCCATCGAGTCGCTAGAAGAGACCCAGGCGGGAATTAATAGAAAAGTAAGAAAGTTAAAGAAAGAGGTATACATCACAAATATTTTCATATCTGAAGTTGAACTTGTTTGATTAAATTCGCAAAATAAACTTTTTCATAACTGTGATTCAAAAATTTTTTATTTTACAAAAATTTGGAAGGTGGTACACCAACAGGTAGACGAGCGTTAAAAATGTGAACTATACCTAGTAATCATTCATTAAGTTTCATTGTTGGATGGCGGTGCCTGTTTTTTAAAAATAAATTTCAGATTAACTTCTTTAGTCAATTGAAGTTATAACTCTAGCTCTGTTTTTTTCTAAGGTAAAAATGTTTATAACTTTTTGAAACGGTTCTCATATTCACTAGGGAGATGGGCCCTTCGGAATTATCTTTGAATTGACCTCAAAAGCAGGAAATCCCCAATGAGAAACACACAGACACTAAAAATCCCCAAAGACGAAGCCCAGACCGCTAGAAAGAGACGCTAGAGAATAGAAGTAAAAGTAAAGAAAGAGAGAGTCATACAACCAATCGAACCACGAACCTTATATGTGACTTCCTCGACTGTATATGTACCATACCCGCTTAAAAACGACCCTACTTTGTGTGAGATCCTCACAAATCTCTACCTGTCCGTTAAGTGCCGATTGTTGGAATATAAATAGTTTCTTCTTCGTTATTCCATTTTCTGGTTTTAATTTTTAAGATTTTAAATCGTTGTCTTTGGAATTTGAATTTTTGCGTTTCTTTAGGCCAGAATTCTTTGAGAGGATTTTCTAATCTATAAGAATTAGAAAACAAAAGCGTGGCGAATTCTTCATTCGTGTTGTCTAGCAACAATCTAATCTCTCATATGATCTCCCGGAGAAATAGAATGTAAAATACACAAAACCAAGCGAGTAACCCAATATATTAGAAGCAAATATTTTACTTGCGGACTTTTAAGATAGCGGCAAGTTGATAATGGACGTGAATGATGGAATTGGGATAAAGAAAGAAAGGAAAGAAAAGAATGAAAAGAATGAAGGCGAGTCCTCACGCGTAAGGACCAGTAAGTAAAGAAAGGAAGGAAAGACAAGACATCTTGAAAAAGAAAAAAAGGCACATGAAAAAACTAAAAAAATTCAGATAAAGAAAAAAACAGCACATGTATTAAGGAGAAAGAAAGAAGAAAGAAAAAAATAACGACAACTTAAGAATGTTAAATACCATTTGTAAACAACGAAATATATACCGAAGATAAGGAGAGAGAAAAGAAGACCAATGAAAGAAATAAGGTTAAAGGAACTGCAACACCGGACTATCCGGAACGAAAGGGGGGGGGGAAACCGAATAACAAACAGAAAACAAGACAGAAAGATAAATAGCGAGGGGATTACATGCCAATTGTTAATAGAGAAAGAACAGAAAGAACAAGAAAGAAAGAAAATAGGATCCACAAGAAAAAGTAAGAAAGAACCGAAAGAAAGAAAGAAAGAAAAAAGACAGACAAAAACTAGAAAAATAGAAATAAAGAGAAAAAAAGAGAGAGAGACAAATAGAAAAAAGAAAAGAAAGAATGAGAAAAGAAAGATGGGAAAAAGATAGAAAGAAAGAAGAGAAAAAGCAATAAAAGAAGAAGAAAAAAGAAAGAAAGAAAGAGAAAGGAAAGAAAGAAAGAAAGAAGCCGTAAAAAAAAAAAACAGAAAAAAATAAAAGAAATGAACTTAAACAGAAAAGAGAAGAATAGAAAAAGAAAGAAAGAATTGATAAAGAAAGATAGAAGAAAGAAGGGAAAGAATAGATAGAAAGAAAAGAAGAGAAAGAAAAAGACAGAACAAAAGGAAAAATAAAGAAAAAGACGAAATTTTAAAAAAGAAAGAAAGAATTGATAAAGATAAAGAGGAAAGATAAAAAAGAAAAGAAGAGAAAAAGAATGAAGAATGAAAAAAAGAATGCAAAAAAAGAATGAAAGAAAGAAATTGAAAGAATGAAAGAAAGAATTAAGAATGAAAGAATGAAAATAAAGACAAGAAAATATGAAAGAAAGAATGAGTTGGAGAAGAAGGAACTGAGAAATGTAAAATTGCGAAAGAAAAGAAAGAATTTAGAAAGAATGAATTAAATGAATAGATGAAGAAAGAAAACCGTTTCTGATTTCAACATACCACAATAAAGAAAAAGAAAAGATGAGAATAGAAAAAAAGATGCAAATGAAAGATAGAATGAATAGAAAAAAAAAGTAGAACGGATATCATTGCAAAAAAGAAGAGAAATAGAGTATGAAGACTTGAAATGCAAAAGCAAAGAAAGAGAAAAAAAAGCATGATAAAGAAATAATACTAAAAATAAAGAAAAGAAGAAAAGCGAAAGAATAGAAAAACATAAATAAAAATAAAAAAGAATGAAAGAAAAAAATGATGTAGAAAAAGAAGAAAGAATGAAAAAATAATAGAAATAAGAAAAAAGAATAGAATGAAAAGAAACAATTGCAAAAACGAAAGAAAGAAATGAAAGAATGAAAGAAGAAGAATGAAAGAAAAATGAAATGAAGAAGAAAAAGAATGAAAGATGAAAGAAAAATAAGAAAGAATGAATGAAAGAATGAAAGAGAGAATGAAAGAAAGAATAGAAATAAATAAAGAAGAATGAAGAAAGAATGGGTGGGAAGAAGGAACTGAAAAATATAAAATTGAGAAAAGAAAGATAGAAAGAATGAAATAAATGAACATATGAGAAAAACGTTCTGATTTCACATACCACAATGAAAAATAGAGGACAACAGCCCGAAAAATAAAATAAAATTATACACATCTAACCTAGTAATATGAAAAAATGTTTAAACATTTGAAGACCATGAAGAATGATATAAAAGAAAACGTTTTTGGCATAAAAATATCCATCAATGTTGACATGCCGTAAATCCAACACTCAGCCAGAAGTAAATAACTAAAGTTATCTTCCAAAATAAATGAAAAGAAAGACAGAAAATGAAATAAAAATGAATTGAAAAAAAAAAAAAATAATAATAATAATAATATAAAAATCAAAGGAGGAAGAAAAGCGAGACTGCGCGACGGAGCTAAGTTAGGAAATGTTGACATGTTTGTAAAATCCAACCAATTAACAAAGAATAAATAACAAAGTTTATCTGCAAAATAAATGAATTGCAAAGACAGAAAATGAACAGAACTGAAAAAAAATAAAATAAAATAAAATAAAATAAATAAAACAAAGAAGAAAAAACGCGTAGGTCTTCCCGTGTAGTATTATTGATTTCTAATTGCTTGTTTTATCTAGATGAATACAGGCAAAACATCTCTTAAAGGAAATCCATTAACAAGAAGAAATAACCTGTAATTTCATTCTTCTTACTCCAATTTTAACTAAATAGTTAAATTAGGAAAATTTAGCAATGAAAGGAGGGAAGTGAAGGATGAGTAAATTTCAGTTGTTCTATTTTTCGGATAATATTCCCCTCTTTTTTCAAATCATTTTTATCTAATGATTTGCTGGTTTTTCTTTTCAAAATAGCGTTTACAGTGTGAATGAAAGGCTAATTTGCATATTGATATTAAATTTTGATTTTAATAAATATGTGTATGTATTATTGATTTCTAATTGTTTGGTTTATCTTAATGAATATGAGCATAAATCCGGGATAAATCTTAAAGAAATCATTAACAAGAAAAATAACTAATTTTATTCTTTACTTCCTATTTTAACTAACAGGTTAAACTAGGAAAATTTGCAAGTGAAAGGATGAGTGATGAAAAATGATGGAAGAGTTAGTTTCAAAGTTTGAATATTGCCACTCATTTCTACATAACTAATAACATGCAATTGATTTATAATACAATAAAATAGCGGTTTACAGTGTTAACGGGAGGCTAATTTGACATGTTGATATTAAGAATTTGATTTTAATATGTGCTTAGGATTATTGATTTCTAATTGTTTGGTTTTATGTTAATGACTATGAGCAAAATCCGGGATAAATCTTAAAAGAAATCCATTAACAAGAAGAATAACAATGTATTTGCATTCCTATTTCAATTCAAATAAATTAGAAAAATGTAGCAATGAAAGACAGGAAGTGATGTAAGAGTAAGGTTCAGTTTTTCGATTTGCATTGAAAGATGGAGGGATGGAAAATGATGGAAGAGTTATTTCAAAGTTGTCTATTTTCAAATGTACCCCTCTTTTTTCGAATTATTTTATCTAATCATTTGCAGGTTGTTCTTTTTTCTTCTTTTCAAAATTTGCATATAGATCTTCTTAAGGTATTTCTTGTCAAACGCTTGAGCCTTCATGTTGTCATCGGTAAACCTTCACGGAACTTGAAACAAAACCCTTTATTTCATCCATTCGGGTAGATTGTTCTCCTGTTCAGTTGGACACATTGGCGCAACGATATAATGTGTTGAGTTAATACAGTTCTGACATTTATCTGTTAGGTTGCAGGTTCAATCCTGACTAGGGCAAAAATAATCTAGATATTTAACATAGCTTAATTCTTGTATTGTCATGGTTAACAGAATGAGACCTGTTGTTCGTAATGGTTAATATTATGATTGGTTCTATATTTGTTCGCCCTGTCGGCTGCGCGGTTAGAATGCCACCTCTGCCAGAGGGGTAAGACTCCCCCAATGGGGCACCTGTTGGCCATGGGTGGCGACCCATGATGCTTAAGGATTAGAACCCAGGTGCTGAGCAGTCCATGACTTGCAATATTCCAAGGCCCTTTCTTGGCTAGACGGCGGTCCCCTCCGATCAATCGGTTGTGGTCACAGCCTAGCACCTATAGGATTTCCCAACCCTATTGCCCTTATGGCAACCCCCAATCGTCTTATCATACACCAATCTTGTGTAAATCATTTCATAAGAAAATATTGAAATCTTTTTATCTGCCTTCTTATTTAGTTTCATTAGCCTCTTATACTTGCACCAATAGGGTGATACTATTGCTAGTATCTTATAATAATAAAAAACGGAGTTAAAAAAATTGGTGACATGCCGTAAAATCTAATAAACCAACCAAGAAAGAACAACAAAAGTTATCTGCAAATAGTGATATGCAAAGACAGAAAATGGAAAGGAAACAAAACGAAAAAAAAAAAAAGAGGAAGAAAAACGCGTATGAGTCTTCCCGCAAATAGAGAACCGAAAAGACTAAGAGCAAAAGCTATTCAAACAGAAAAAGGTTGACAAGTGGACAGTGTCCGCATACAAAAGCCTTTCAGCGTAATGGCTGACGAACGGAACAGCATGAATGTCGATGACCAGGCTGCCTCACCTCATAACACTTAAAGGCCAGGTCGATAATTCTTGGTGCCTGAAGGTGACCCTAAAGGTGAATATCCAATAAACCCCCTTTTTTTTTATCCTCGGTCAGGCTATTGTGTCATGGTTATTTCCAAATCAGAATACCTTTTGAAAACCTATAAGGAAATACCGGTTATCAAGAAAGCCATGCATATCGTTACGGCTTTAATGATTTCTATTTCACTTGGGATTCTTTAATAATGGCCTTATGCCATACAAAGGAGGCTCTCATTGTGTAATGGTTATCGTCGTAAGAAATAAACACGGTAAAGCCAGTTCAAATCTTGGGCGAGGAGGGTTGCATTTTCAATAGCGCCAATAAATAACCAGGATTTACATTTTTCAACTTCACCTTGAAAGATTTGGACGGTCTTATTTTTACCCAGAGGTTGTTGCAGGATGATAACAGTTAGAAGATTAAGGAACAGAACACAAGCGACTAAATTCAATTGATATTTCGTCTCATTATTGGCTGAAGCTTTCTCAAAATTTATCAATTGTGAGAAAGCTTCAGCCAATAATGAAACGAAATAGCAATTGAATTAAATCGTTCATGTTATACCACATTTTACTCTACTCTCAACCACAAACCACACACATGCACACACACACACGCACACACACACACAAACACACACACACCACATATATATATATATTATATATATATATATATATAGTAAATGAAGAAAAACTCAAAACTTGCTTCATTACAATAATTTATTTCAACCGTATTAATACGGCATATTCAGGTAATCACAAGAACATGTGTAAGTAAGAGTCATGTTCTTGTGATTACCTGAAGATGCCATATTAATACGGCTGAAATAAATTATTGTAATGCAGCAAGTTTAGAGTTTTTCTTCATTTACTAAATATCTTGCTCTGTCCTTTTATTCACTGGTATTAGGCACATTGAGCTCTCCTTATGGTCTACCTACATCAGCTTGGTTAACACACACATGGAAAGACCCTAACTACGGAAAAAAAACTATATATATATATATATATATATATATATATATATAGAGAGAGAGAGAGAGAGAGAGAGAGAAAGAGAAAGAGAGAGACAGAAAGAGAGAGAGAGAGAGAGAGAGAGATTGGTAATTTTTCCGAGATGAAATAAAGGAAAATAAAGTGCTCAATTAAAAATGAGCTTACTTTACTAAATATAACTGTTTATACAAAGGTTTTAGTGAGCATCTACCTAAGGTTTCAGGCTTTGTATTCTTCAGGATACTATTTAATCCCTCTGATGTGTCTACAAGTACACATTTTACGGCAATATATTTGTAAACAAAATTATGTTACGGTTAAAGTTATAGACGCTGATAAATTCAAAATTAAGGCTCACAAAGTTCTCCCCCTTTGATTGTTCACCAAAAACCGATTTTTTCCAGAAAATGATATATATATATATATATATATATATATTATATATATATATATATATATATAGTGTGAACAAAAATTATTTTTAAGACAATCAGGAATATTTATTGTTTGTTGTTTAATCTCAACTAGTTTCGACCTTCGGTCATCTTCAGGAGAAAATTTCTTATTTGAAGAAATTGTTGATACATTATTAGAAAGGGAGCATTATAGAAGAGTTATAAATGTTCAAGTGTTATAGTGGGTTTAAAAACTATATCACTACTTAAGCCACAATCCTCTTAGCTAATTACGTCACATTCTCCATGAGATTATTTTTATTTAAACATTTAAATTATTAATATTTTTGACCATATCTACATATACATAACATGCAATGGTATTTATATATACAACAAAATATTACTTTATCGTGTGAACGGGAACACTAATTTGTATATTGATATCAAAATTTGAATTTAATAAATATATGATTAGTATTATTGATTTATAATTCTTTGTTTTTATCTTAATGAATATGAGCAAAAATCTCGAGGATAAATATTAAAAGACATCCATTAACAAGAAGAAATCCGTGTAGGCGAGTGTGTCTGATAGTAGCATGTTCATTCGTTGTGAAGAACCTCTGAAGAAGAGCATATATATATATATATATATATATATATATATATATATATATATATTATATATATATACATATATGCTCCCCATCCTCCTTTGGTTTAGCAATTTGGGGGATTTCGCCGATGACCGCCAACAAAAGCGTAAACGCAACGCTCTCCTATATAAGGGTTGGAGCACTCTATGATGGCCTTTACATATATACAGATGTGTGTATTAAAACAGTTCGCATTCTGTGGGTGATCATATTGCCGAGCGGTTAAGCTGTTCGACTGCTGCTGAATCGATCGGAGTTCTATCCCGGATGTAGGTAGCTCACAAAATGTCTAGCCACACTGAAGAGATTTGATAAGTCAAAACACGTGTCTGTGTATAACTATATATATATATATATATATATATATAGATACATAGATAGATAGATATAGAGAGAGTCTTGGAAGGGGGAAACAGAGAATTAAACCGAGAGTTAGTAGTGTGTGTGTGTGTGTGTGTGTGTGGTGTGTGTGTGAGAGAGAGAGAGAGAGAGAGAGAGAGAGAGAGACGCTAAATTTAGCGATGAAATAATGAAAAAAATAGTGAATGCTTCTGGCTAGAATAAAATTAATTATTCTTTTCAAAGACTCCCCTGCGATTTTCGAAAATTTGTCAGAAATTTGATCCCAGTTCAAGAATCAATATTCAAAAAGTATTTTTTGTTATGTAATGCATGTATTTACTACAGCATGAGCTCAGTTTCTGGTTTATTAATCTACTAAAGAGGAATTGCATGAATAGAGATTCACAAGGATTTGCCACAGTTCCATTTATTCATACAGCCACAAATGAAACGCATAGAATTCTTTTGGACTTTGAGATAAAGTTGGGTCACTTTATCCCAGCCAGAAGACCATTAATTTTCAAATTAGGTATGACTTCAATTAAGCACATATTCTCCCAAAAATTGTCGGCTATCGCCATATCAAACAAACTGTTTGCGTATCTTCACATATATATATATATATATATATATATATATATATATATATATGTATATATATATATATATAGTGTGAGATGGTCACTGTTTCAGCTTTTGCTGGAATGGTGTGCCAAAATGCAGTATTAATTGGTAGAGTGATCAATACAAAAATAGAGCTATTACATAATATAATAAGATACATATATTAAGTTTTTACATATCTATTTATTGAATGTTCCTTTTTCACCTAATAAATAGATATGTAAAACCTTTATATATTTATCTTATATATATATATATATATATATATATATATATATATATATATATATATATATATAATAGCTTCTAAAAATACCGAGTCGAAATATCATTTGAATATAATTGTTTCTTGTTTTATCCACATTTTCCTCTATTTTCAATCACAATTTGTCGGATTTTTTTCATCCGTTACTTCTCCATATATGAAAGTAAACAAACAGGTTTATAGTCTGTTTGAGATGGCGATAGCCGACAATTTGGGAGAATAAGTGCTTAATTGAAGTCATACCTAATTCGAAAATTAATTAGTTGATAATTAATGAAATAGGCGAGCATATCTGTTCAAATGTAAAGGCGCAAACGAATCGAGAAAAAGTCGATCTCTGTATGTACATTCGGCATATTATGCCTCATCAGCAGTTATATATATATATATATATATATATATATATATATATCGCAGTTACCATTATATCCACCCAGAAACAAGTATAAGATACTATTTAGTTGTGGATTTTTTATAGAACCGATTTTTCCTAAAACCGATTTAAAAGTGCTCAATATAAAGTGCTAATATACATTTAAAATCTCGCAGTAGCGCGAATCTTCAGTAAGACGAAAAATACCCTGAAGATTCGCGCTACTGTGAGAAACTATAGTCGGTAATTTTAAACCATTCGATTTAAACATATATATATATAATGAGAATCTTTGTTATATATCGATGGTCATCCTGTAGTTCTGGAAAATAGTTTTACTGTTTTATTTTTTTGGTATATATATATATATATATATATATATATATATATATCTTCTTATTATAATGGAGATTGTGTGTTTTTCTGTCTGTAACCGAAACTATATTCCTACTCAAGTCACAATTCCCTTTGTTATTGACATCACAATCTCAATGATTTTATTTTTATTTAAATCTCAATTATTGATAAAATTGTTTTACATTATTAATACTGTTGACCATAGCCACATTTTAATAACATGCAATTATATTTATATATACAACAAAATAGTGGTTTACAGTGTGAACGGGAACGCTAATTTGCATATTGATATTTAAAATGTGATTTTAATAAATGTGTGCTTAGTATTATTGATTTCTAATTGTTTGGTTTTATTTTAATGAATATAAGCAAAAATCTCTTCAATGAATCTTAAATGAAATCTATTAACAAGAAGAAATAACTGTAATTTTATTCTTTACTTCCTCTTATAACTAAATACTTAAATTAGAAAAAATAACAATGAAAGACGAGAGTGATGGAAGAGTAAGTTTCAGTTGTTCCATTTTTTATTATACTCCCTCTGTTTCAAATCTTTTATTATACTCCCTCTGTTTCTAATCTTTTTATCTGTATTCTTATTTAGTTTCATTAGCCTTTCTAATTTCATATAATATTTTATTACATGAAAACTTAAATACTTGCACCCGGAGGGTGTATATATTTGCTAGTATATATAATATAATAAATATATAAAGGTTTTACATATCTATTTATTAGGTGACAAAGGAACATTCACGACCATATTGGTTTCATGCGAGGCAATCAGGTGAAGTTGTTTCAAATGCATTTGTAACATCTTCACCTGATGATTGCCTCGCATGAAACCAATATGGTTGTGAATGTTCCTTTGCCACCTAATAAATAGATATGTAAAACCTTTATATATTTATTATATTATATTATATAACAGCTCTATTTTATATTGAGCACTCTACCAATTAATACTGCCTTTGGTACACCGTTCCAGCAAAAGCTGAAACAGTGACCATCTCACACTATATATATATATATATATATATATATATATATATATATATATATATATATATGAGAATCTTAGTAATATATCGATGGCCATCCTGTAGTTCTGAAAAATAGTTTTACTGTTTTATTTTGGGGGGAGGGGTGTGTATATATATATATATATACTAGCAAATATATGCACCTTCCGGGTGCAAGTATTTAAGTTTTGATATAATAAAATATCATATTAAATTAGAAAGGCTAATGACTAAGAATGCAGATAAAAAGATCTGCAACAGAGGGGGTATAATCGAAAAATAGAACAACTTTGAAACTAACTATTCCATCATTTTCCATTACTCCCCTCTTTCATTGGTAAATTTTCCTAATTTAACTATTTAGTTAAAATAGGAAGTAAAGGATAATATTACACTTATTTCTTCTTGTAAATAAATTTATTTTAAGATTTATCCACGTGATTTTTGTTTATATTTCTTGAGATAAAACCAAACAATTAGAAATCAATAATACCAAGCACATATTTATTAAAATAAAATGTTAAATATCAATATGCAAATTAGCCCTCTCGTTCAAACTGTAAACCGCTATTTTGTTGTATATATAAGTACAATTGCATGTTATTAGTACGTAGATATGGTCAACTGTATTGATAATGTAAATCAATTTCTATTAATAACTGAAGGTTTAAAAGAATGAAATCGTGGAGAATTTGACGTAAATAATTAAGGGAATTGTGACTTGAGTAGTAATATAGTTTCGATTACAGACAGAAAAACACACAATCTCCATTATAATAAGAAGATATATATATATATATATATATATATATATATATATATATATATATCAGTGACATCAATTTGGAACAAGATATGTGCAAAGAAATTGCCATCGCGAAAAGATATATTGAATCGTCAAAGTAGAAACAAGTACGGCTTATATTTTCCGTATTTCTTTTCATTTCAAAAGTGAGGATTCACTTTCAAACGCGAAATCTTTAGACTGATCTCTTATTTCAAAAAATAAATACATAACGATTGGCGAATACCTAGATCCTGTTTTGTCTGAACAATGTTCAGCCGTCAGTAACTTAAAAAAAATCACCCGTAAACAAATATTAGGAAGTCGAGAGTAGAGAAGAAAAAAAAACCGCTTTTTGTAGAAACATGTCATTTGTCTACAAGCAATGCACATCTCATTTATTTGGTATTTCTTTCTTTTTTCTTTTTCTCTGTTGGTTTCCTTTTAGTTTTGAAAGAAAAAAGCAGTTGGAATTCTCTGTTCAGTAAGACAGTTCTCAATATCCGTTTCCAAGAGCCCGGTGCCTGCAATTTTTCTTTGACCATGACGTAGATTCGATTATTTTTTTATTTTTTTTATTTTCGCCGACAGAGACCCGAATCAATAACCAACATTCCATTTAGGTAGTTAAAAAAAAAAAGACCAAGATTTCCGCTTTCAATTCAACATGTCTTAAGGGGAAGATACCATTTTCAACGATACACAAGGATATTTTCCAGGTTGGTTGGTTGGTTGGATTTTTCGGTATGTCAACCAATTGAGTAATTTTATATTGAGGACATTTTTTTTGTTTTCTTCATTTTTCTTCATGGTTATACAATTTCTTCGAAAGAAGAGATTAAAAGACTTTTTTTGTAGAAACATGTCATTTGTCTACAAGCAATGAAAATCTTATTTCGTTTTTGTTTTTTTGAGATCTGTTCTTTTTACTTTTAAAAGAAGTATTCGGTGGGATAATTTGAAACCATATATATATATATATATTTACCAACACCTCCGCACGAGCAGGATGCGACACAAGGTCAATTTCTTAAGCGGATTTTAACAGGTTTGAATTCAGAGTTTTCCTTCTCCTAGACCGGTTGCCTAACCAATGTTAAAGAACCCAGTCTGCCCTGTTATTTACCCATAGCTGGATGGAGAGTAGGATTCATACCTTTCCCAAGGGCATTAGCGCTAAGTGAAATGCAATTACCACGTCCAGGATTTGAACTCGGGGCGACGAGTCCATTTCTCATGACTTTAACCGTTACACCACGCGCTTCCTTGGTTTTGAAACCATTTATTAACACTAAACTGCATTCGATATTTCAATTCGGCGAGGCTACTGTTCTGAAATTTCTTTTAGTAAAGACATTTTCCATAAAATCGACATTACCTTTTTTTATTATTATTCATGTTCCAAACATAAGAACATTTTACGAGAGTATCTATGATATATTTTTAAATATTATTCAATGAAAATCTTATATTGGAATTCTCCGTTCACTTAGACAGTTCGCAATATCCATTTGCAAGAGCTTGGTACCTGCAATTTTTCTTTGGTCATGTACACGAGGGTGAGTTAAAAAGTAATGCCATTTTGTTTAGGACAGGTATAATTATCAGCATAGGAATATGTATCATACATCAAAATGAAGCTGGTCCTCTGTGGATCACATCCCTACTTCTCCACGTAGGTGAGTAAAAAAAAGTAATGCCATTTTGTTTTAGGACAGGTATAATTATCAGCATAGAATATGTATCATTACATCAAAATGAAGCTGGTCCTCTGTGGATCACATCCCTACTTCTCCACATAGGTGAGTAAAAAAAAAGTAATGCCATTTTGTTTAGTACAGGTATAATTACCCCACACAGAACATGTATCATTACATCAAAAATGAAGCTGGTCCTCTGTGGATCACATCCCTACTTCTCCACATAGGTGAGTAAAAAAAAGTAATGCCATTTTGTTTAGGACAGGTTTAATTACCAACAAAACATGTATATACATCAAATTGAAGCTGGTCCTCTGTGGATCACATCCCTACTTCTCACATAGATGAGTGAAAAAGTAATGCATTTTGTTTAGACAGGTATAATTATCAGCATAGGAATATTAAATAACTATGAAGGTGTACGAATTATCATTGGACAAATATAATGTACCTCTGGGGTATTGGATTCAAGAGATGTGACTCAGTGGATAGATATTTCTTAAACATGCCCAGGCCTTTTCATGTGCAATCTTCCCAATATGCCGATTGAAGTATCCATATAATTTTTATTTTCACGGCTTTTTATTTTCTTTAATAATATTATAATATATGATATTATTTTTATTAATTTTAAACGAAAACCTAGAAAAAGAAGGATATTCTCCATTTAATAACGACAGTTCGCATTATTTTTTTTTTCAAGAGATCGGCAAGACCTCGATTTTCTTTTCTTTTGGCCATGACGTAGTTTCGGATTATTTTTATTTTATTTTTCGCCTACAGAAAAACCCAAATCGATAACCAACAACTATTGAAATAATTACTGAGAGCAATATGGAGGCAGCTAATACGGCCGACAGAATACAATCAGCAAGCGAGCAGTGATGGTGCCCAGTCAGTCACGTGACCAACAGAAAGGAAAGAAAAGGGAGGATACTGTGTGGGTTGGGTTGGGTTGGGTCGGTGCTAAAGATCACCCGGCTGATGTACGGATTTTTCAGGACTCCCTCTTCTCCCACTAATAACAAAATCTACAGCGTCCATGTTTCTTCTGTTCCTGGCCAGCCTGCAAGCCATACGAACCTGACTATTTTTAAGTTCAAGCCATCAGCTACTAATAAAAGGCATGTCGATATTTTCGCAATCAGAGGCAGTTGAGGGGAAGGTGAGGGTTGAATAGGGCGGGGATTGTGAGTACGATCTGTTTTAGTGAGGATAGATGGGAAGGATGTATGTGAGGAGATGGAAAGAAGGAAGGAAAAGGGGAGTTGAATATGAAAAAAAAAAGAATGATGGAAAGAAGGAAAAGGTGATGAATAAAAGAAGAGGGGAGAAAAGAAAGAATGAAAGAATGAAAAGAGGATGGAATACGAAAACAAAAATAAAGGAGAAATTTTTTTTTAAAAAGAAAGAAAAAAGGACATGCCAATAATTAGGAAAATAAGGCGAAGAATTAAAAAAGGAGGGGAAAGACAGAAAAAGGAAAGAATCGAAGAAAATGGGTGAAAAGGTGAAAGAATATGAAAAGAAGGAGATATGAAAGAAAAAAGAAAAAAGAAAGAAAGAAAAGAAGAAAGAATAAGAAAAGGAAGAAAAAGAAAGAAAGAAAAAGAAAGAAGAAGAAAAAGAAAAAAAGAAAAAGAAAAAATCAAAGAAGAAATAGAAAAAAAGAAAAAGTAAGAAAGAAATAAGAAATGAAGAAAAAAAAAGAAAAAGAAAAAAAGAAAGAAAAGAAAAATAGAAAAAAGAAAAAAAGAAAAAAGAAGAAGAAAAAGAAGAAAGAAAGAAAAAAGAAAAGAAAGAAAGAAAAAAGAAAAAAGAAAAGAAAAGAAAGAAAGAAAGAAAGAAAGAAAGAAAAAAGAAAGAAAAGAATGAAGAAAAAAGAAAGAAGAAAAAGAAAGAAAGAAAGAAATAAGAAAAGAAAAAAAAGAAAAAAGAAAGAAGAAAGAAGAAAAGAAGAAAGAAAAGAAAAAAGAAAAAAGAAGAAAGAAAGAAAAGAAAGAAATAAGAAAAGAAAGAAAAGAAAAGAAAGAAAAAAAAGAAAGAAAAAGAAAAGAAAAAGTAAGAAAGAAATAAGAAAGAAAGAAAAAAAAGAAAAAAGAAAAAAAGAAAAAAAAGAAGACGAATGATATAAAATCGTTTGGAAAAAATTTCTTGTGAAATAAATTTTGTTAGTAAGTTTTAGAATAATGGTATCAAAGCGTTTGGGAATTAACAAAAAATAGGGCGGAAAATAGATTGGTAAAAGTGACAAGTCCATTTGTTCAGTGAAAACCATCTTTAGATTTAACTCGCTTCGATTGCTTTTTATATGCATGATGAATTTTTGAAAGCTATACATACATACATACATACACACACACACACACACACACACACACATATATATATATATATATATATATATATATATATATATATATATTAGATAAAATGTGACCCGTTGAGCTACCCATTGAGTTCTGTGTAGATTATGGAAAAGTGATTTTGCAAAGCGAATTGAATTTTTAATAGATACATGTAGCCGGATAATTTTTAAAAAGACATTAAAATCATTTTGTAAGATTTCTAAGAAAGGGAATGTTTGACGTAATTTAAGCTGCAGACTAGATGCTTGTGAAACTTGACGTACAAATATAGTTCATACTCTCTAAATCTCTCTCTTTACTCTTATAGAGACATTAAACTATATAACGAGGAGGTAATAAAGATATGTATAGAGGGAAAATGGCAGGCAGAATGTGTGGTAAGAGACGGGTAGGTTTTTGACCTAATTGCAAATTAGGGCTTATTAGAAATAATCAAAATGGAGTTTGTTTTATACATAACTCAATCCTGGAACTAAGGAATATTTTTATATAAATTTTGGGTCATTAAAAAAAATAGAGTTATGTTTGAATAACTCATTTTGATTATTTCTAATAGGCCCAAATTTGCAATTAAGTCAGAAACCTACCCGTCTCTTGAACTAAGGAATATTTTTATATAAATTTTGTGTCATTAAACTAAATAGGGTTATGTTTGAAAAACTCCATTTTGATTATTTCTAATAAGCCCAAATTTGCAATTAAGTCAGAAACCTACCCGTCTCTTGAACTAAGGAATATTTTTATATAAATTTTGTGTCATTAAACAAAATAGGTTATGTTTGAAAAACTCAATTTTGATTATTTCTAATAAGCCCAAATTTGCAATTAAGTCAAAAACTTACCCGTCTCTTACCCCACATTCTGCCTGTCATTTTACCCCCCTCTCTCTATATATATCTGTATTACCTCCTCGTGTGTAGATAGATAGAAAGATAGATAGAAAGATAGTATGTAACATAACAGGTGACATATCCCTTCTTTCCCTTGTCGAAAAGACATTAGACGCAAAGAGAGTGTTTGACGAAAACGCCAGAAAAATGACAATATAAATATTCATAGCTTAATCGAGTCCTCTATAAATACGAAAGACTTGGAGCAATATTGAACGGACAGCCGATAAATCAGTGTTGGGGTACTTGACCAGACATCATCATCAGCTTGTCTGGCCAATTTTAAATCGTCCAGTGAAGTTCTGTGTATGGTACGCGAGGCTGGTCCTTTTGAATGTCCTTTTCTGATTTTTTTTTTTTCCACTTTGCAAAAAAAAAGAAAAAAAATGATGGAAGAAAAATATGACGAGAGATGTTTTGTCAAAGGGACATTGTAATGCAATGTGACAGTCAGGGATATAATCTTTTACTTAGCTACATTTTTTTCTTCCCATTTGAAACAACGGGTGATTACTGTATTTTGTGTCAAAAAACAGTTCTTTCCATTACATCGTAACTCACTTAGCATAATTACTGTGTCAATCACAATTGCCCCCCCCCCCACCGCCAGCCCCACAATTCCCCCATCATATATATATATATATATATATATATATATATATATATATATATATATATATGTGTGTATATAATTATTCTTCATATATCCACAATGCGTACCCATACCTTACATAGATATATATAAACACAATGCGTACCCATACCTTACATATATATATATCATCATCATCATGTCGCGCAGGCAGCACGGATATCCAAGACAATCTCTCGCCAACCTTCCCTATCATTCATCGCCACAGGGAGTTCTTCTTCGCTGCAGCCAGCATCTTTACATAGCTGGTCGATATAGGTCCTTGTTGGGCGGCCCACACTGGCATGTCCATGGTTGGCTTCCACAGGAGAACATCACTTATGAGTTCATCCTTGCTTCTCCAGCAGTGCCCTGCATGCCTAGTCCGTCTCACTCATAGTCTGTGAGATAGGGGGCAGGTGTCCATACAGCTGCTCCCTTGTGGGATGCTGTTTCCAACGACTTGTTGTAGCCCCCCCCTCTTCCATGAACCTGTCGTCACAGCTATGACTCTGTCTTTCCCTTTCTCTGCTACTTGATCCAACCTCATTAACGATAACTGGAGGGGACAGGTGGACTTATAACTAAGTTAAAAAACTTATATCTTACGACTCCTCTCCCTCTTCATCTCCTTCTCTCTTCCCTCTTCCCCTCTTCATTCCTTCTCTCCCCCTCTTCATTTCCTACTCTCACCCTCTTCATTTTCTACTCTCCCCCTCGTACAAAATTCTACATGCCACCCGGCACGTAAAACCAAACCATGGGTAGCAGCATGGTGGATGTGAGATGCGGCGGAAGAGCCTAAATAGGCCAACGGTGTATATCATAAGATGCTGGCGGATGAACCCTGAATGGGTCAACGGCCAGGATCAACAAGTTCAGTTAGGTAACTACTGCTCCTCATCACTAAGACCGGCGCCTATTGATGAGTCAAACAGCTACCGATAGATATCGATGACCTTGACCCAACCGAAACCATTCATGACATTACACAAGATATATATAAACACACCTATATATATATATATAGTATATATATATATTTTTTTTCATATTATCAATCAAAGCCTGAAAAGATACCAGAAGATCTGAAAACACGTGTTGCATATGTAAAGCCAAAAGAATTTTTTAAAAAAATTTTTTTTCTGAGAACAAAAATACATTTGCGGACCTTCCTTTTTTATAAAAATATGAATTTTCTCCCGTTGCAACCAGAACAACATTTTATATATATATATATAATATATATATATATATATATATATAGTATATGCCCCCCTCTACCTACCGCAAAATTCTAACTGAAAACGCACACACACTATAGAGAAAAACCAAAAAAAACTTCAATAATTTGAAGTTTTATATATAAACAAAAAAAAAACCTACCATAACAAATAAACTTTGAAGTAATCAACATATCCTAAAATGCTTATAATTTTCTGCCTACATTACTTCCATTATCCCCCCCCCTATCACAACCTGTGCCCCCCCCAAAAAAAAATCAGCAACTGCTTTGTTCAAACTACTACCATTCCAAAAAAACCTCCCACTACCAATTGATATTACCTCCCACTAATTCCTTGCTTCTACTCGTTCTCGTTTAAAAACGAGACATGAAA
>CM042180.1:48234340-48239340 GCA_023376005.1 Doryteuthis pealeii | reverse complement strand
TTGTGGGTAGGCTCACTTGTGCCCAGTCCATACAGGTGGGGTATGAGACAAATAAACTCTCCACTCTTTCTCTTCTGTTGGTTTTCATCCATTCTAGCTTTTTATGAATTAGTTCATCTGGCGTTATTTTTGGCTGCTGTTCCATTTCTGTTTAGGTTCCTCTTAGGTTCCTCCGGAATTTTTGCAGACCTTTGGGGACCATTTCAAGCGTACCAATTCTAATTGGCACAATATTTAACATATTTCACAGTTTTCTCAGTTCTCTGGCCAGGTCCAAATAATGTGTCTATTTTTTCACCTTCTTTCTTTCACTCGGTGATCCGCGACGGCAAAATCCACGAGATGACAAGTTCCTCTTCTCTTGTTAATAAACAATAGATCTTGTGTCCTAACCGGGACTTGGTGATCCGTATGTATCTCAAAGTCCCAAAGTCTCAAAGGATTGTACACGTCTCATTCTCTAGAACAGATTCCGGTTTGTTCATATACCATTTATCAGCATGGTGAAAATTGAATTTCTTCTACAATTTCCAACGGATCACCTTCCTCACCCAGTCGTGCGTAGTCTTGTACTCTCTTTGTGCTACTTTGCAGCATTCGCTTAACCATTTCATTTTTGTCTATCTATATATGGATATAATATAGATACTAACATTAATATTACTAGCAAATATATGCACCCTCCGGGTGCAAGTATTTTAGTTAAACTTTATAATAAAATATCATATTAAATTAGAAAGGCCAATGAAACTGAATAAGAATGTACATAAAAAGATTTTGAACGGAGGGGGTATGATTGAAAAATAGAACAACTTTGAAACTAACTCTTCCATCATTTTCCGTTACTCCCGTCTTTCATTGGTAAATTTTCCTAATTAAACTGTTTAGTTAAAATAGGAAGTAAAGAATAATATTACAGTTATTTCTTCTTATTAAGGGATTTCTTTTAAGATTTATTGAAGAGATTTTTGCTCATATTCAATAAGATAAAACCAAACAATTAGAAATCAATAATACTAAGCATATATTTATTAAAATCAATTTTTTAATATCAATATGCAAATTAGCCTTCCCATTCACACTGCAAACCGCTATTTTGTTGTATATATAAATACAATTGCATGTTATTAGTATGTAGATATGGTCAACAGTATAAGTAATGTAAAACAATTTTATTAATAATTGAGGTTTAAATAAGAATAAAATCATGGAGAACATGATGTAAATAACAAAAGGAATTGTGACTTGTATAGTAATATAGTTTCGGTTACAGACACACAAACCCACAATCTCCATTATAATAAGATTATTAGCAAAAATCTCGACGATAAATCTTAAAGGAAATCCATTAACAAGTAGAAATAACTGTAATTTCATTCTTTATTTCCTATCTTAACTAATAGTTGAATTTTAATTTAGCAATGAAAGACGGGGATAATAGAAGTGTATATTTCTGCTGTTCTATTTTTCAATTATACCTGTCTTGTTTCAAATCTTTTTATCTGCATTCTTATTTAGTTTCATGAGCCTTTCTTATCTAATATGATAGTTTATTGCATTAAAACTAAAAATAAAAAAAAGAAAAAAACAAAGAAAAAAAGAGCGAGATATTTTTGAATAACGATTATTATATTTGCTGAACAATTACAATAGCTCTTAAGTAAACATATTAAACGTTATCATAATTTAATTATTATCATACTGTTGTATATCCACAGGTCCTGCAATTATATATAAATGACACACACACACGCACGCACGCACACATCTGCTTAGAAATGTATCAATTAAATATTCTCCTATATTTGACAGCTGCTTCTGGCTGCACGGGTAAGAGACTTGGCGAACGAAAGTTCATTCGGGTCTCAAACCCGGCCAGTGGTAGCTGTTAAGGTATAACCACACTAATGAGAGGTGAAACCTCGAAACACGTGTCTGTGGATTACTTATTATATATAATATTATATATATATATATATATATATATATATATATATTATATGTATATATATATATATATATATTCCTTCAGTAATAACCATGTATTTGTTGATGTCTGATGGTGCAGCATTGATGCAGTTGAAATTAATTTTTACAATCAAGCAAATTTATATATATATATATATATATATATATATATATATATATATAATGTGACCGCGCGTGTGTGTGGTTTTTATTTAACCCCCATGTTGTAGGAATGTGACACTCTGTCAGATTAAATATGAGACCCTACAGGAAGCAAGCTTCCCGAGGGGGCTGCCAAAAATAACGCTGCTCTGTCGAGTTGCCTTAATAAACACAGCCCCTCCCACTGTAGACTCTCTCTTTCTCTCTCTTCTCTCTCTCTCTCTCTCTCTCTCTCACACACACACACACACACACACACATATATATATATACACTGTGTTTGTGTGTGAGTGAACGTGTATGTCTGTGTGTGTCTGTGTGTGTGTGTGTGCGCCTTAAGTAACTTTTTGAAACCAGGATATATATATATATATATATATAATATATATATATATATATATATATATATATATATATATATATATATAATATATATATATATATATATATATACCCTGTTTCCCCGAATATAAGACCAATTTGCAATATGAGACTCACCTGCAAAATAAAACCTACTTGCAAAATACGATCTAGCGTGATTTTTCAGGAATATTATATTATAAGTCGTCAAAGGTGTGGGAATTTACTAAGCTAAGTTTGGTTGTATTTTCCGGCATGTCAACACTTGGGTTATTTTATGCCGAACACATTTTGTTTTATTTATTCTTGTAGGGTACTCCTTTCTTTTTTTTTTCAAACTTAAATTTTTTAAACACATTTTTAAAACTCATTTTTTAAAAACTATTAATCCAAAGAATGGATCATAACAGGTACTACCACTCCTAGTTAGGTGGACCTGGGATTAATGGTGATAAAGAAGTACGGCTGAGTGTTGGAATAGGTCGGAAAAGTAAAACGGAAAACTTTGGTGTGGACATAGAATTTAAGGAATTTAGAATTTACTCAAATAGCCTTATTTCTTGAAAAATTCTAAATGTAACTTATTAAATCAATTAATTACGTTTTTTAACGTTTTTAATTTTACGTTTAATAATAATAATAATAATAATAATAATAATAATAATAATAATAATAATAATAATAATCATTTACGATTTAAAGATGATACATAATAATAATAATGATAATAATAATAATAATAATAATAATAATATAATAATAATAATAATAAATAATAAAAAAGATACTACATATTATTATTATTATTATTATTATTATTATTATTATTATTATTATTATTAATTTACATTTAAACATAAAAATAGTTGACAAAATTACAAAAATACCTTTTATCACCAAACTTATCCGTTTTACTTTTCCGACCTATTTCAACACTCAGCCAGAAGTACTCCACCTTCCCCAGAATTCTAGAATTGGAACTTCACCACCAGATCAAATTTAGCGTCATAGCCCAAACAGTAAGACCCTCAAACACCGCCCTCTAGCACATATATGCCCCTAATCCATTCTACATGATGAACAAATACCTCAAATTGGTCATTCATCAACACTGAAAGAAAAAACACGATCCCATCAAACAGGTTATTAAACATGTTATTTGTGATTTGGATAGTGCATTATTTGTTTATTACATTATCACCAATAATAAATATTCTTACGAAGAAAAAATTGAGAGATCTATTGGGGAAATATATTTCGTTACTATAGTTTTGTCAACAGTTGTATTATTAGATAAGAGTTTAGTGTTTTGGCTGGTGCCATAGATGAAATTAACCACTTCTCTTTTGCCATTGCTTAATATTTATTTCGCCTCGTAGGCACCATTCTAATGATCATCGTTTATTCAGTGTAGAAATAGTAATTTGTCTAACAAGACACAAAACTTAGAAATACGGGAACATTTTCCTGTCAACGTTCGATTATCTAGTGCCGGGGAAAATAGATAAGATTTAGAAATCGATACACACACACACACACACACACACACACACACGCATATATATATATATATATATATATATATATATATATATATATATATATATAGTTAAAAATTGATGGTAAAATGAAGGAATAGATGAAATAAAATGAATGAAATGATGGGGATAAATGAAAAATCCTTTCCAAAGGACCCTTCTCAAAAGTATTTAAACACTTTTTGAGAGTGGGGTCCCTGATAGAAAGTTTTTCTCATCTATTATTAGACTCCTTTGAAGCATCAAGTTAATATAATTATTAGAGAAGATAAAAATGTGTCTTTTACCTTTTTAATATCTGTTGAGAATTGGTTTGAATTTTTATATGTACGTATATCTAATCTTGTCTGGTTAACTTCCGGTGAATATTGCTACATTGTAACTATATGGAATTCAAAATAAAAACGGTCAAATAGAGGAATTTATTTACTTAGATTTTTTTTCAGTTGTAAAATCAAATAAAATCAAATATATTAAATTAATTAGATAGACCAGTAAATAAATAAAAATATTATCTTTAATTATATATTAGAAAGATTGATGAATAATTTTAGAAAACTATATTTTATGAATATTTTTAAATTTCAAATAAATTCAATATTATAAATTCAATATTTAAATTACAAAAGACGAAGTGTTATTTTTGCTTATATTAACAGTTCTAGACTGACCGTAATTTTAAGAGGGTATTACGGTTTAAAGTATTAACTTTATGTAAAGATAAATATAATTATTATAGGTATATTACAATATATATATATATATATATATATATATATATATATATATATATATATTCAGGATGAACCATAATGATGGGACACCTTTAAAATACTATTTTCTCAGAATATAAAAACGACACAGAGTACTAAATATAATTATTGCATAACTGATACACAGGAGTTTTATGTGTTATCTAAGATTTGTATATTACATTAAGTTTTTATCACTTACTGGTAGTCATTTTAGTGA
>CM042180.1:48191840-48229340 GCA_023376005.1 Doryteuthis pealeii | reverse complement strand
TTGAAAGTATTATTAAGATATGTAATATCAATAAATCTATGGAAAAATCAGTGCATTAAAACAAAGTATGAAATAAAACTTTATATAAAATGATACGATGAATTAAAAAATGTTGATTTGTATTAAAAAGTGCCCCATCCTATTAAAAACCGTTTTTATCAAAAATAAATAAACTTGTTTTTTTATTTTATTTTTTTTTAAAATGTTTGATGAATTCCCTGCTGAGGACACCAAATTTTTTGCATGGTAGCATAGATTATTGCCAACACCCTGTAGCGAGAACGCAAAGACCGCAAGTGTAAAAATACAGACCGTTTGGGAATTTTGACCCCAAAAGCCGGGAATCTCGCAAGTCCCGTGAACTTACTGAGATGATGAGTTTCAGCCAAAATGTTACGCAGTGCAGACGTGTGACTGCGGGGCTGAGCTCAGGCCGCGCGATGAGTTAGAAAATGGGCACTAAAGATAAAGCGTTGCCAAAATAGTAACAAGTCTTGTTAATTAATCATGCATGACTTAAAAGAAGACAAAGAAGATAGAAAGAAGTAATGAAAAACCTAGACGATCACGATAAACGAAACAGAAAAGGAAGAAGAAGGAAACGAAAACATGGCGACTAGACAACGAGCAATAAGGCACGAATCTCTCTCTCTCTCTCTCTCTCTCTCTCTCTCTCTCTCTCTCTCTCTCTTCTCTCTCTCTCTCTCTCTGATGCTCTATCTATGTTACGCACAAGAACTCCCGTTTATGTACCCGCAACAAGTACATAACAATATTAGTTGAAACAATTGCTTCTAGTGGTGAAGATCTAATTCTGGAACTCTGGGAAATGTAGAGAACCCCTTCATCCCCATTGCTCCAGGTTACCCTGACCCGAAATGGCAGTACTTGTTAGGGCCACATCAATGAGCTAAATATTTTAAAAAAAGTTTTAAAATGTGTTTTAAAAAAGTGAATACCGATCAAGAAGGAATAAAACAAAACGATTTCGGCATAAAATAACCCAACAATAATTGTCATGCCGTAAAAAGGCTTCCAAATGTTTTGCAGAATATTGAATGTCAGATGAAAGGGAATTGATATTGAAAGTATCGGAATATCAATAAATCTTTCAAAGAAATCTCTGTATTAGAACAAAATATGAATTCAACATTGATACAAAATAATATGATAAAGAAAAAAAAAATGTTATTTTTATTTTTTTTTAAAGTGTCCTATGCTATTAAAACCGTGTTTATCAAAAATAAATAAACTTGTTTTGTTTTTTTCTGTTTTGTATTTTAGTAGTAGTAAACCATAGCTCGATTTAGATCAATTGGTAGAGCATCTGTCGCGGAACTACACGGTTCTGGGTTCGATACCGGTCCTCACTAACTCAGCGCATAGTTTGGTTCTGTGTGGTGAAGTGGTCCGCACCTATTTACCCATAGCTCGAGGGAGGGTAGTTGGAGACATACCTTTCCCGACGACTCTAACCATTACACCCTTATGTATCGCATAAATTCGATACTTTCTGAACTTGGGATAGAATACCGTACAGACTGTTTCGACTTTATTAAGTCTCATCAGCGATATATACTAACGACTTCTCTCGAAACCGGACTTCAGCAGACCATAGAAACACCTTAGCCACAGTAACATGACCATAGCGAAATTAAGCTTGTCAAATGATACTACATATATATATATATATATATATATATAATATATATATATATATATATATATATATAATATGAATAAATGGACAAATAAATAGCTTTTATTCATTTACTTGGGAACAATATTACAACATTATCGTTCCCAAATAAATGAATAAAAGCTAAAACATTTATTTGTCACTTCATTCATCTATCAACGCTCTATCACAGATATTGAGCACTCTTCTAATAACACTGTACGTTGGATTACTACTACTTTTTCTAGTATACTACTGCAAACCATACACACCACTACTACTACTAATAATAATATATATATATATATATATATATAATTTTATACGTTTTTCTAGATATATATATATATATATATATATATATATATATATATTATATATATATATAGAGAGAGAGAGAGAGAGGGGGGACAAGAGAGGGAGATAGAGGAGAGATAAAGATATATATACTTATCTAATATACCGATAAGGAAGCATACGTTGACCCCATAACAAGATCATATGCATATATATATATATATATATATAATATATATATATATATATATAGAGAGAGAGAGAGAGAGAGAGAGAGAGAGAGAGAGAGGGAATGGAATACATATATATAGAGATAGAAATAAATATAATATGTATATATATGCACACACACATAATCTATCTATCTATCTATCTCTCTATCTATATATATATATATATGTGTGTGTGTGTGTGTGTGTGTGTGTGCGTGTGTGAGTGTGTGTGTTGTGTGTGTGTGTGTGTGTGTTCATACCTAAATTAAATACGTTTTCTGAACAGATGAACTTTCTATCTTTATATGCAAATCCAATCAACCTATTTTGAAGAGTTCTCTTGTTCTTTAACGAGAGCAAGGCCTTTAAAGAAGGCAAAAAAAAAAATAAAGAAAACCACTTAGATATCTTTCTGATGAGATGTTGGCTCCAGTGTGTAGCAATAGAATCGTAGTTAGTTGTTTTGTGAAAGGGGGAAATTAGCGGTGGGCCTTGGATACAACAGAGAAGCGCAATATGAAGCACTTCCTGTGTTTGTTCATCGAACTTCCGTTCAACTCTCAACAAAGCATACAATCATTCCCGTTTCCTCTTTTCCTTTTCGTATTTCTCTTCGACCATTACCCGATCATTAATAGTGGCATACAACTCCCCAACCCAACCAGACACGTTACTGACCGAATTTTTTTCCTGAAAAAAAAAAAATAGAAAAAGAAAGGAACATTGCAATAATAATCAAATAAACAAAAAAAAAACTTCTAGAAAACATAATTACTAAACATACCTCCACCCTTAGCTTAACCTGTTTCGTTATTCAGTTTCTGGGGGTTTATTGGATAAATCATGGGTAGGGATGGTGTGGTTCAGTTAATGGATAGAAGGATAGATACAAGGGAGTAGGAGTAGAAGTAGGATGAGTGGGTGGGTTGTGAAAGAGGTGCCGGTGTAGGGGGGTGTAATCAGAAGCTAATTACCTTTCAATGCCATGCATTTTATGCATGAAGCTAGAATAAAGAATTGAACGCAGCTTTCGATTTATTCGCAAAAGAACAATAAAAGAAAATTCGACCAATAATCTTACAACATCTAATCTTCGCATTGCCATAAATAGCACTACTACTACTACAACTACTACTACTACTACTATTGTTGCTGGAGCTGCTACTACTACTACTGCTGTTGCTGCTAGGGAAGTTTAGAAACCAAATAAAGCTTTATAAATAATTTAGGATGCGCTTTAATGTAAAAAAAAAAGTAAATTCGTCGGGGCGGCCTAATGTCGGTATCAGCCAATCAGCGAGGGAGTCTATCCCCTTTCCACTAGCACTAGACCAAGGAGATAGTTTTAGCATCTGAGGTGGAGCGCCACACCTACCATCAGCTCATTACTTTACCGCACTAATCCCTGTGCTACTCATAACGCTGGGTTGGCGAGGACATGAATCGAACTAGGAACCTTGTGGTTTCTAGCCGAACGCTCTACCGACTGAGTTAACCCGGCCCATTTTAATGTAACGGTTATAAATATAGTCATCGAGTCAGTATTAGCCAGATAGTGAGGGAGTCTATCCCTTTTTTACTAGCGCCAGACCAAGGAGATGTTTTTAGCAGGATGATACATATACTAGCTAGTCTTCTAAATTATGATCACACGTGGATGTTTGCATCACATTTATAAATAGGACAATTAAGTAAAGTAGTCGGGATAGCCTAAAGCCGGTATCAATCAGACAGCGAGGGAGTCTATCCCCTTTTCACAAGCGCTAGATCAAGAATGTTGTTTTTAGCGTCCGATGTGAAGCACCACACCTACCATCACCTCCTCACTTTACCACACAGATCCTTGTGTTAGGTTTGAATTCAGTTTACCTTCTACAATACTGCTTCCCTTGCCAAGGTTAAAGATACCACTCTGCCCTACTATTTACCCATAGCTGGAGGGAGAGTAGATGGATGCATACATTTCCAACAGGTATTAGCGCAATGGGAAATATAAACCGCCTCGTCTAGGATTTGAACTCGGGTCGACGGGTCAATTTTCTACGACTCTAACCATTACACCGCGCGCCTGGGTTGGGGGAAATATATAAATCCTATTACTCTCTGTGAATTATTAGTTGATAATTTCTTTGTCTGTCTCGATCTCAACAAAATAGATGGTTTACGTCAACTAGTATGAATAATTAATGTGGCATTATTATTTCTTGGCCAGGTGATTTAATGCTTGTTCACACTGGATATCTGTCGATGATCGATGGAGTGGGAGGGGCAATATATATTTCGCACCTTTCTTAATATTCGTTATCAAAGCCCAAAATCAAACGTTTAATCTCATCTATACAATTCTCAATCTCGCTTCGTTCAATATTTGTTGTTAATATTTTTACAAGTTTATACGATGAAGCGCGTGGTGTAATGGTTAAAATCATGGAAAATGGACTCGTCGCTCCGAGTTCAAATCCTGGACTTGGTAATTGCATTTAATTTAGCACTAATACCCTTGGGAAAGGCATGAATCCTACTCTCCCTCCAGCTATGGGTAAAGAGTAGGACAGACTGGATTCTTTAATCTTAGTTAGGCAACCGGTCTAGGAGAGGGAAAACTCTGAATTCAAACTCGTTAAAATTCGCTTAAGAAATTGTCCTTGTCTCACATCCTACTCGTGCAGAGGGGTTGGTAAATATATATGAATATTAACCTACTCTAAACAAATCATAAAATCTAAGAAGTCCGTTTAGTGTAGGGGTTATGGGATCGGCCTGTCAGCTTGGCAGTCCAGTTTCAAATCACGCACAGGGCGGTTTTCCGATCTATAGCTCTGCTGATGAGGCCTAATAGGCCGAAATGTACATACAGAGATTGATTTTTCTCGATTTGTTTAGCCACACATTTAATAGGTATTCCCGCCTAATTCATTATTAATTAATTAATTTTCAAAATTAGGTACGACTCCAATTAATCACTTATTCTCCCTAAAATTATCGGCAAAAAGCCATTCAAAACAAACCGTGTTTACAAGATATATATATATATATATATATATATATATATTATATTATATTAAATTTTTACTTGAAAGCACTTACAACGCATGTATCGCATAAAATTCGATATTTTTCTTATAGAAAATGAACTTGACAAGTGTAATCCCAGCAAAGGATCGCTCGGTGTGTAGAATATCGTACAGAATGTTTCGACTTTATTAAGTCTCATCAGCGATATATACTAACGACTTCCCTCCGACAGAAATCGAAACCGGGACTTCAGCAGACACAGTGAAACACTGTGTCTGCTGAAGTCAAGTTCATTTTCTATAAGAAAAAGTATCGAATTTTATGCGATACATGCGTTGTAAGTGCCTTCAAGTAAAACTGTAATATATACTTTATTCAGCAACGCTTCTAAATAAACAAACATCCAAAAATCTTATATATATATATATATATATATATATATATATATATATATATATAAGATTTTTGGATGTTGTTTATTTAGAAGCGTTGCTGAATAAAGTATATATATATATATATATATATATATATATAGTATGTTAAACATCGCTGAAATGCACTAAAGGAGGTCATTAGTGATGTTACACAAGTATCCTTACAGATTTCGGGTTTTACAACATTATATCTATATATATAATATATCTATATATAATCACATATATCTATATATATTATATATATATAAAAAATTATATCTATTCAACCGGAAGACCCGACGTTATTAGGCCGCATCCTTTCCAGATAGCTCTGTTTATTTTCAAATAGCTCATGAATTCTTATATATTGGCCCGGAGATATTTAACCTTGGTTAGGCAGCCGGTCTATGAGAAGGAAAACTCTGAATTCAAACCTGTTAAACTCCGATTAAGAAATTGATCTTGTGTCACATCCTGCTCGTGCGGAGGGGAATTCAAATCCTGGATGTGGTAATTGCATTTCACTTTGCGCTAATACCCTTGGGAAAGGCATGGATCCTACTCTCCATCCAGCTATGGATAAATAATAGGGCAGACTGGGATATTTAACCTTGGTTAGGTAACCGGTCTAGGAGAAGGAAAACTTTAGTCTCCAGGCGGGTTTGTATAAATATATATATCTTATATATTAATGTGTATGGTTGGCACTAGTATACTAGAAAAAGTAATAGTAATCCAACGTACAGTGTTATTAGAAGAGTGCTCAATATCTGTGATAGAGCGTTGATAGTTCAATGAGAAATCAAAACAAATAAAAGTTTTTGCTTTTATTTATTTAATTATGGGAACGGTATTACAACCAGCGGTTTCTTGCTAAAAGCATTCATCGGGTAAGACGAAACGGTTCCTTTTATATCTTATATATATATATGCTTATAAATTGTTTTTTCTTTTGGCCAAAATATTGTACTAATAGATTATTTTTTGTTGGTACGATTATCTTGGTCTTTTCTTTTTTCCAAATTTTTTTTTCTTTCCGGTTGATGTTTGGTAGTATATTTTTACAATCAAACTATTTGCTGGGTTTTTTCTCACCGCGAGGATTTACCAACAAGTTTGGTATATTAAATATATATATACACACACACACACATAGACACACACATATATATATATATATGTGTGTGTGTGTGTGTGTGTGTGTGTGTGTGTAAAGTGCAAATATACGCATGCCAAGTGTGTTGTCAGTAATTAACACTAACGTGTACTGTCAGGTGAAAGATGTCACCGGCCGACGGAACATGACAGGCGCCAGAGAGGAGAACCATGTCTCTTTTAATAAAAGTAAATGCTGCCCGTCTAGAAGCAAGGATGCCCAGAGCGGAAGATGATGATGACACACATTTCTTACCAAAATTTTTACTCTCGCAGAACGAGATCAGAAGACGAGAAGCGAACTCGCAAAGAACCTCCCTGTAGATAACATAGATTTTACTTCTAATTGAGCTATTGGTGGCCTGAAATCAGTATTGGTAATTGTGACTTAAGCAGTGACATAGTTTTAGTTACAGACAAATAGAGACCGAATCTCAATTATTAATAGATTTGAAATATGAAATATCATGTTAGTATCTATTTAGGCAACCCCCAAAGAAACAGAATTTGGGTACCGTTTTTTTTAGGGTCACCCTGTATTAAATCAGTATCAGCCAGACAGTGAAGGAGTCTATCCCTTTTTTACTTTTGGGTCAGTCGGTAGAGCGTCCAACTAGGAACTACAACGCCAATCCAGCTTATGAGTAGTACAGGGTGTAAATTGAGCTGATGGTATGCGTGGAGCACCCCCCCCCCCCCAACAGACGCTAAAAAATAATCTCTTGGTCTACCGTTACTGAATTTTCGTGCTCCTTTCTTCTTTCTTTCTTTCTTTCTTTCTTTCTCGTACATCATTTCTTTCTTTCTTTTTCTCTTTCGTACATCTTTTTTTCTTTCTTTCTTTCTTTCTTTCTTTCTTTCTTTCTTCTTCTCTTCGTTTCTCAACAATTTTCATACACCATTTCTTCCTTTCTTTCTTTCTTTCTTCTTTCGAATTTTTTCATTTTTTTTCTTATCTTCTCATTTCAACCATTTTCATAACCCTTTTTCTTCTTCCTTTCTTCTTTCTGTCTGCCTTTCTTTCCCTTTCTTTTTTCTTTCTTCTTTCTTTCTTTCTTTTCTCTTCTCATCTAAACACTTTTCATACACCTTTTCATTCTTTCTTTCTTTCTTTCTTACTTACTTTCTTTTTTCTTGTTCTTTCCTTTCCTTTTTTAATCTATTCTCAACTCAACAATTTTCATACTCCTTCTTTCTTTCTTTCTTTCTTTCTTTCTTTTTCTTTCTCGGTTTCTTTCGTTAATGAAATGTCTTTTGACTTCTGTAGCATGGTAGCTTTTGTTCAGAAGAAAATTAAGTTGTTATAAAACACTGGTAGGATTCTCCTTATTTGTTGACGGACAAATATATTCATGAAGAAGTGTTGTTCTTTTTTTTTCTTTTTTCTTCTCTTTTAATCACAGCAATTTTCATACCCAGTTTCTTTCTACCTTTCTTTCTTTTTTCTTTCTTTTTAGTTTCTTCCTTTCTTTTTTCTTCTCTTCTCATTTCAACAAATTTCAAACCCCTTTTCTTTCTTTCTTTCTTTCTTTCTTTCTTTTACGATTCTGTCTATCACTTTTATGTTTTCCCTTTCTTTCTTTCTTTCTTTCTTTCTTTCTTTCTTTCTTTCTTTCTTTAACGATTCAGCCTATCACTTTCCTGTTTCCCTTTATTTATTTCTATCTTTCTTTCTTTCTTTCTTTTTCTTTCTTTCTTTCTTCTTTCTTTTACGATTCAGCCTATCACTTTCCGGTTTTCCCTTTATTTATTTCTATCTTTCTTTCTTTCTTTCTTTTTCTTTCTTTCTTTCTTTCTTTCTTTTACGATTCAGCCTATCACTTTTATGTTTTCACTTTCTTTCTTTCTTTCTATCTTTCTTTCTTTCTTTTTTTCTTTCTTTCTTCTTTCTTTCTTCTTTCTTCTTTTACGATTCAGCCTATCACTTTTATGTTTTCACTTTCTTTCTTCTTTCTATCTTTCTTTCTTCTTTTTTTCTTTCTTTCTATCTTTCTTCTTTCTTCTTTCTTTAGATTCAGTCTATCACTTTTATGTTTTCACTTTTTTCTTTGTTTCCTTGTTTCTTCTTTCTTTCTTTCTTTCTTTCTTTCTTTTTTTTTTCAGGGAATATCTTTCGACTTTTATTGCATGGCGGCTTTGGTTTAGAAGAAAATTAAGTTGTTATAAAACAATGGCAGGACTCTACGTATTTGTTGATGTACATCATATATATATATATATATATATATATATATATATATATATATATACATGCATATATATATACATACATATATATACGCACATACATGTATATGTATGTATATATATTCATGAAGAAGTAAAGGAGGCTGTTGTTAATTTAGGAAATAATCTTGGTGCTTTGAGTGATGTAAGAGACAGGTTTAATTCTATTTAGAGTTAGCTATTTACATAAGTCAATCAATGGACTGTATTGGAGTTTTCCTAATCCAATTACAGGTAGGTAATTCCCTCTCACCTGTCACAGGGAAACCTCTTAGTGGGGCAAAAAATATACTCTCGCTTGTCTACTCTAAAAACAGGTATTTCCCACCCGGGAACAACCACAGGTAAACACATTAAACTTACTAAACTTACGCAAATTAAACATTATAAATAAACTCGACGTCGATACTAGAGTATACTAGCTTATGTGGAGGCGTTTTGTGTAATGGTTATCGTCATAGGAAATGGACTCAGTGACCTGACTATATTACAAATATATATTTTAATATATATTCTAAATGTATATATATATATAATATATATATATATATATATATATTATTGAATAGAGAATGAAAAAATGAGAAAGGTATTGGCATGAAAAGGTGCTCAATGCTAATAAAGCAGAGCAGATTTATAATATTTATAATCAATGGTAATATTATGGGATTACACTCATAACTTGAAGGTTCATGGTAATCCAATCATCAGATGAGTTCAATGGTTGAGATCTTAAAAACCAGTCGTGAAATGGTTGAGATCTTAAAACCCAGTAGTTTTTTAGCGTTTATATAAACGTGAAGCGTTTTCACGCGATGGGATGATATAAAGGTAAAAAAAAAAATTTTTTAACTGTGGCTTATTTAACGTTTATGTGACGTGGATCGTGTTCACGTGATGTAATGTTATGATGTTAAATTTCTATTTAAAAAACATTATGATCAAACAAACTTGCTTTGGTGTTAATGCACGCTGGTGAATTTTTTTTTAAATAAATAAAAGGAGAGCGAAACTTAAGGGATCAATTAGGGTCAGGTGGTAAGTGACACAGTAAAAATTTGTTCAAATGCCTACATTTCGAAACGAGTTCACTTCTCTTATTTAACAAGTTATTGTTTGTATTTTGTAATATACACAACTTTATACATTTTTTGTATAATAAACATATTTTGTTATATACACAACATATATATATATATATATATATATATATATATATATATATATATATATATATATGTGTGTGTGTGTGTGTGTGTGTGTGTGTACAGCATTCTTTCATTTATACATGTAGAATTAAACAAAAGGCACGTCTCCTGTTTAACAATTTTATTAACGATCTTTTCGAACTTACTGGCCAACTTTTTTCATTTGGTTGGAATCCTTGTATCATTCCACCGAATTTTTTTCATCCCAAGTATTTTCGGCACTTGGAAGTGCCATCATAATGGGTGAAGTGTTTGTGTTTCATTTTTTTTTTTTTCAAGTTACTAGTAGTGAGAGTAACAAGGAGGAATCGTAGAAATTATATTAAAAGGTGTGGAGGCTGGAAGGAGGAGAATTGGTAAGAAAAGTTTTATAGGCATTTTAAAAGGTGAGTACTGCAGTAAAAAATAATCTTATTTAAGGATGTTTTTTTATCGTTTGATGTATAATGCTTCTAGTGTTTTAATTTTTTTTTCTTTGTACAAAATGTGTGTATTTTCCGTTAGGATATTTTGGTAATTAGAGTGGGGGCATGCAAGTAAGTTTAGATGTTGTGGAATGGAGCTATTATCTGTCATATGAAGATTCAAACGGCGTGACAAAGTCGTTGAGGTAAAACCAATGTAGGGACTGTCATATTTGGGGAGACAGCAAGAAATGCCCCTTAGGAGATTTCACCGTTTCTCGGAACGTCTTCCTGATGTCTAGAACTTACGCTACGCCAGACACCGTTTCGTCCCCTTTTGTCACACACAAACTACCGTTCTCCAACTTTTGGTAAGTATTCCAAACAGTCTCCCTAATTCTAGTCCTGATAAATGTTGATAAAACCGAAACGTTTTAATGTCGACTTATCCATCAAGAATTAATTCATCTGTTAGGATTACTTTATTTTTCTATTTTATACACACACATCGTGGGGGTGTTGTAGTACTGAAATCATGACCATACTTTGAATAAGTTATTTAGAATTTTGTAAAAAAATTGAAAAGTCATCGGGGTGGCCTAAAGTCGGTATCAGCCAATCAGCGAAGGAGTCAATCCCCTTTTCACTAGCGCTAGACAGAGGAGTTTTTTTTTTAGAGTCTGAGGTGGAGCGCCACACCTACCATCAGCTCCTTACTTTTCCGCACAGATCCCTGTGCTACTCATACGCTGCGTTGGCGATGGCCGATATCGAACTAGGAACCTCGTGGTTTGCTAGCCAAACGTTCTACCGACTGAGCTAACCCGTAAAATATTGGCAACAATATTCCTCTTCTTATTTAAAAAAAAAGAATAAGAAAAGCTATAGGGCGTTTTTTCTGTGATAATAATAATGTAATTTATTGTGTACAGTGCTAAGGTGCACCACAACTCATCAAAGTCTCATGTCAAGTACACAGAATAATGTTGTGTCAGGAACATGAACAGTTCACAGTAGTAATATGCATGTATGTATGTGTGTGTATGTGTATGTGGAGAGTGGCATCAGATATAGTGTTGGCGGACTACAGGAAGCATGGAGGCTTTGAAAGATTCAGTGCTCCGGCAGCCTACACCAGATGCAGGCAATTTATTCCATGTCTCCGCAATTCTGAGCGTGAAAAGCTGTTTTTCCGAAAGTCACGTGAACAGTGCTGTTTTCTGACTTTGTAGGCATGCCCGCGTGTATTGGGAGATGGAGATCAAAAAGGTGTTCAAGGTTGATCTAGAGAAATATTCCTTTTTTTTTCTAATCACATGACAATTTTTTTACATTAAAACTTTCTGGTGCGTTCCCATTAATTGGTCAAATAGATATGTTTAAAAATTAATTAATTAATTATTAAAGCTTCATTTTGAGGTATACGTTCCTGTTCATTATTTGAATTCGAATTGGTCAAGTTATTCTATTATTTAAGCCATAAAAAACCAACCAACCAACCAACCATCCAACGAACCCAGTAAGTTTTCACTGAACTTTTCTAATCAATTTCCTTGTATTGAAAGCCAAGTAATAAATCGCGACCAACAGAGACGTATCTTAATTTAATTCAGCTTTATAAAGACTGTAGGGAAAGATTTACTTGAATAATCGCTGGAAAGTCTATTATATGAAAACATAAATTCTCGATAAAACAGAATTAAAAATGGCGCCTATTGTCCCTCTGCTTAAATTAAGACATTTTCCAGTTTCCTGTGACCTCTTCAAAATGCCCTCTAACGAAACTATGCCTACTAGAAATGCTACCTGAGGTTTACCAGTTGAAGAAAAATAACATCTTTTATATAGATATATTAATACATGTGTATTTGCTGGTAGAATTTTCTATCGTTATTTTTGAAGGTCCTGTTTTTTTTGTTTTTTTTACTGATGCTCATTATGTTACTACTTTTTGGCTAAAACAAAAATCTGACCTTAAATAATCGATTTAATTAATTTTATGGGAAAATGAGCGAATAAATTGTCAGTCCTTACATTAAATCCCCAATCAACAGATATCCTGTAACTGTGCTCACAAAACAAAAACTTGAATACGAAATACATTCAAAACTTTTTGTTTAAAAGATATCTCATCATTCCATTTCTAAGATGGAGGGGGTGAATGGCTGCCATTTTCAGGGTACTAAATTTTGGTACTACCACTCCGTGTCATAGAGGACCTGAAGACGCCCCATTTAAAGGCACCGGATACTTTTTACAATATCATATTTTTTTCTTTAAGCATAAATGTCCAGTACATAGACTTTGGCCCCCATTCATATAAACTGTACCTTAAGTGACTTTATATATATATAATATATATATATATAATATATATATATATATATATATATATTGAATCTTCTTTTGCTAATATGTTTTGTCTTGTGCTGCAATTATGAGGGATTCGATTTCTCTCTTGAGGTCTTCCTTTCTTATCCCTATCCAGGTCTTCTCATATGCAATTTGCCACTTTAAGTATTAACTTAGTTGTATTTCTTTCCATTCATAGTTTATTTGTTGTTTTTTTCTGTTTGTCCATATGTTGCAATTGATGTTCCCATCTGCTGTAATTAGACTTTTTTGCGCATTCTTCGAGTCCTCAAATTGTCGCACCTACACAATCCTCAATGTTAGTGAAAGAACTTTGTCCTTTTTTCACGACACATTATTCTAGTCTATGTCTTCTCACGGGTGTAATGCCTTGTGATTTGTCGTCTATTTCATTGTTGTTTGGTCCATCTGTTGGAGTACCTCCCTTGTCTATTTTAAGAGGAGGGGGGAACTCTGTCACTATTATTATTATTATTATTATTATTATTATTATTATTGTTAATACATGTGTCCTTTAATTGTATCTCCGTTTTCATCTTGCAACACCCTCTGGTTAAAAATGAGACCGTCCAAATCGTCCAAGATTAAATGCAAAAATGTAAATCCTAATTATCTGGTGTTGCTTATCCACCGAGGTCTTTCTTGTTGTTTTGTTGTTGTTGTTGTTGTTCTTCTTCTTCTTCTTCTTCTTCTTCTTCTTCTTCTTCTTCTTCTTATTTGCTCCTTTTGAGTTTTCACATCAGCATTAGCTAATGGTCTTTCATTGGAGTCTGAGTGACAGCAAGTCTCCTCAGGTCTCCAGGACTCTTCTGAGTATCTTGGCAGATTGCAGCAGTGCAGTGTTTTGAATGGTTTCAATTCTTCCTCTGATTTCCAAACTTTCCAAATCCTTTTGGGACTGTTCCAAGTGCACCAACTACAATTGGTATCACTTTGACGTTCATATTCCATAACTTTTTCAGTTTTCTGGCAAGGTCCAGGTATTTGTCAATTTTTTTCATTTTCCTTTAGCTTCACCCTGTGATCTGCTGGCACTGCAAAATCCACCAGTTGACAAGTTCTTTCTTTTTTGTTTATCAACACTAGGTCTGGTCTTCTTGCTGGGATAAGGTGATCCGTTTTTATCTCAAAGTCCCAGAGAATTTGTGCGTTTTTCTCAGGAACAGATTCTGGTTTATGCATATACCATTTTGTTGTGTGGTCAAAATTTAATTTTTTGCATAATTCCAGGATCACCTTCCCAACCCAGTCGTGTCTAGCTTTGTATTCTCGTTGTGCTAGTTTGCTACATTCGCAGTGTATATGGTTAACAGTCTCATCTCTATTACCGCAAAGTCTACACTTACTATTCTGTCTCTATCAATTTTCGCTTTGATGTAGTTTGTCCTTATGGCATTATTTTGTGCAGCAATTATAAGTGATTCTGTTTCTCTTTTGAGTTTCCCTTCTTAACCATGTCCAAGTCTTTTGATGTGCAACCTCTTCTATTTGTCGTTTGAAGTGTCCGTATAATTTTTTCTTCCCATTTTTGTTTTCTAGTCTTTGTCGTTTTTCTGTTTGTCCATCTGCCGTTTCTACTATTGTTGGCCGCCATAAGTAATTTGTCTTTGCTCTTCCTGTGTAATCTTCAAGTTGTTGGATTCTGGTTTCTACGCATTCCTCTATGTTGGCAAGACCTCTTCCCCCTTCCTTTCTTGACACATACAATCTATCTCTATCATCTCTAGGTGGAGCCTTGTGCATGGTCATTAATTTTCTCGTCCTTTGGTCTATCTGTCTGAGTTCTTCTTTTGTCCATTTTAAGAATGGTCCTGAGTATCTATAAATGGGACAGCCCAGGTATTAATTCCTTTGATCAGATTTCTGCTGTTAAGTTTCGTTTCTAGAAGTTTTCTAGTTCTCCTGAGATATTCTTTTTAACTTTCCTTTCATTCTGCTTGCATGATATTGTCCGCTTCTAAAATTCCTAAGTATTTGTAGCTTTCATTTTCATCAAGAGATTTTATAGTTTCCTGATTTGGTAGTTGTATTCCATTCATTAGTTTTCTTTCACCCCTTTTATTACAAGCATAGCACATTTTTCGATTCCAAATTCCATCCCTATATCCTGGCTATATATTCTAATAGTTTGTACTAGGCTCTCCAATTCTTTATTATTATTATTATTATTATTATTATTATTATTATTATTATTATTAATAATAATAATAATAATAATAATAATAATAATAATAATAATAAAATTATTATGACCATCATGTTCACTCATCAATATCAGGCCGATCTTCTATGCTTCTTCCTCCAAGAACGGATCTAAATTCCACCATCGTATGTTATACCCACCGAAAGAAGGATCCAGAAACCAACCAGCCAACATGATTATTACAACCAACTATTACCAAATAAATCCCGTTGTATAACGTTAGGTCAATAGCGCCTCCACAGTTCTGTGTGAGGGCCTTTTGGAGCCCACCAACAGCCCAAATAGATTATTAGTTCAATTGTCTTTAAGCTAATCCACAATATCCGGCGTATCTAATTATACGAGAACGTTGGAAACATTATCGGTGTTTTTGTTCGTCAGATAAAAATCAGCCCAATTGTATCGTATTACGGCAAATCGTTAATACGTGGCTCGTCCCACGCACTTGTTTCCACGCCGATTTTTCTAGAAAAAATCCGAACGATTACTGGTGTAATTATAACAAGTGTTTGTTCTTCATCAATCATCTCCTTGTTTTAGAAAAATCTTTCTCATTTGGCAATTATGTTCATTTTTATAAAAAGAAAATCGCGATTGAAATTGGGCATTTAACGGAAAACGAACTGCAAAACAAGCGATCCTGATTGTAAGAAAGTAGACCTGAACAAATTCAAGTTGATTTAAATACTTTATTTTGATAATATTATATATATATATATATATATATATATATATATAATATATATATATATATAATATACACACACACACACATATATATATATAATATATATATATAATATATAGCGCTAATACCCTTGGGAAAGGTATGAATCCATATATTCTCCCTACAGCTATGGGTTAAATAGTAGGGCAGACTGGGCCCTTTAGCCTTGGGTAGGTAACCAGTCTAGGAGAGGGATAACTCTGAATTCAAAATTCCTGAGCTCGGTCGTTGATTGGGTTTGTGGCAACCCTTGATGCACCAATTCTTTCCTATCGACTGTGCCAAAAAGTGTGGATGGTCCAACACAAGCCTTCACCACTATAAACAAATCCCTGTGTGGGAGTTCATTGTGTGTATGAACCCTCATACATCGAAAATCGACGGGAGAGTCCATTTTTTTAAATATATATATAAAGCTTTTGAATAAACAATAAAATATATCAAAGATTGACAATTTGGAACCGACATTAAAGCGTTTCGGTTTTATTTAAAACATCAACAGGGCTCAATTGGGCTAATACTAATAGATAATATGAAAAGAAATTTGTGGAACATGCAAAAGCTCCAGGAACAGCAGATTTTTTCTCTTGATATTTTTTTTTCTAATTACTATTACAACCTACTAGTACAAATAAACCCCGCTACAAAACGTTAGGTCAATAGCGCCTCCCCGGCTCTGTCTTACGGCCTGCAGAGACTCAGTCGGTGATGTCTAGAGCCCTAGGCTGCAGGGAGGAGTTTAAGCCGTTGTTGGTAGTATTATTGTATTTAGTAGTGTAGCAGAAATAATATTGATTAACAAGAAAAAGAGAACTTATCAACTGATAGATTTTGCAGTTCCATCAGACCACAGATTTAAAATGAAAAGAAAATGAAAAGATACCTTACTAGCGAATTGAAAAAGCTCAGAGTATAGGAGTGAAAGTGATCCCAATTGTAGTTGGTGCACTTGGAACAGTTCCAAAAGGCTTAGAAAAAAAACTTAGGAGAACTGGAAATCAGTGGAAGAATTAAGACCATCAAGACAACAGCATTGTTGAAATCATCTAGAATAGGGGAGTCCTGGGGACAAGAGGAGACTTGATATCACTCAGACTCATTCAGAAGAATGAATAAAAGAAAAAATGTATTTGTGGAAAAAATGACCCAACAGGGGTTGACATGCCGTAAAAGCCAACCAACCAACCAGCCAACCAACTTCTGCTGGCATTAGATATCTGCCAAGAAATCGATTTGACAGAATGCAGAATCATCCATGAAGCACTGGAAATGTGACAGCAATTCTAGAAAAAAATCTTTAGATGTGGGACATAATGTTCTTTTGTTTCCTCGATAAATATCATGTCATGCCAGTAAGCATGAAATAATGTATCAGTTAATGGTGTAGATTTCACTTACATATAAACTCAATGAAATAGGAAGTGCATGGTGTAATGGTTAAAACCATCAAAACAACAGCATTGTTAAAATCATCTAGAATGGAGAGTCCTGGGACAAGAGGAGACTTGATATCACTCAGTCTCCAGTGAAAGACCATCTACTATTTTAAGCCGTTATTAGAAGTACTAGCAAATATATGCACCCTCCGGTGCAAGTATTTTAGTTAAATTACAATAAAATATATATTAAATTAGAAAGGCTAATGAAACTGAATAAGAATGTAGATAAAAAGATTTTGAACAGAGGGGATATGATTGAAAAATAGAACAACCTTTAAACTACTCATCCATATTTTCCGTTACTCCCGTCTTTCATTGGTAAATTTTCCTAAAACTTTTGGTTAAAATAGGAAGTAAAGAATAATATTACAGTTATTCTTCTTGTTAATGTGATTTCTTTTAAGATTTATTGAGATTTTTGCTCATATTCAATAAGATAAAACCAAACAATTAGAAATCAATAATACTAAGCATATATTTATTAAAATCAATTTTTAAAATCAATATGCAAATTAGCCTTCCCATTCACACTGTAAACCGCTTTTTGATATAAAATACAATTGCATGTATTAGTATGTAGATATGGTCACAAATTTATAATGTAAAACAATTTATTAATTAATGAGGTTAAATATGAATAAATTTCATGGAGAATATGACGTAAATAACTAAGGGAATTGTGACTCGATTAGTAATATAGTTTCGGTTACAGACAGAAAAACACACAATCTCCATTATAATAATAAGATTATGGTATTTGATATACTTGAATATTGCCTATAACTTGGCTCCCTGTTGTGATTGAAAGCCGCATAGACGAACTTGCAGCAGTATATAAATCAAATAGAATTGAATTAGGGTTGCCAACCTGAATATAACGCTTCTCATGACTTTCTCTATCGACCTTGTATTTGTGGCACCGTCGAGAGGATTCTTTGAGTAGAGATTATTTTTGGATGGAATAAAAGTTTAATTTTATCTTCCGGACGCGATGATTACAAGCACTCGAGAATTAATCGATCCCAATCATCCAATGTTGGCGCCAGAAACTACTTGCTTTCTTATTTGAACTATCGATCAATCTGATAGATTATTGCCTGATAGATATCAAATCTCTCTCNGTGGAAGGTGGTGGGCGAGCCTCACTGCCGCAGCAGCGCCCGACCGTGTCGACGGTCACACCTTGTGCTCTCTTCGCCGTCTCCTGGGGTCTGCCTTCTGGGCTGCCCTGATGACCGCTTAAGTATTGACGACCGCCCACACATCTTTTTGTTCCTTGACCGGAAGTCCTTTCTCTTTGTTCAAATTCGCGTTTGTCTAGATGAGTCCTTTGTCACACCAGACTCTCTGTCTACCTTAGACATTGTCTTCTCAGTTCAATTTTCCTTTGTCTTTTCGAACTTCCCGCGCAAAACAAACTGAACAATAGTCAATCTGCAACATGGAGCACAAATGGTATGGGTTTCATGCTATTACAGAAGCAGTGGGCATGAACCACCGAGAAAGCCCTGGTCTGTTGTCCTGTGGCATGAGGCATTTTATTTTCAGGTTGCAGATTTTGCACCGATGCACAGCTGTTACGTACTGAGGTTTTCACCATACCAAATCGATATCATGTTGTATACCCTTTTCTTTACTTATTACTCTAGTCGTCTTCTCCTCTGGCCGCTTTGCTATTCTGATCGTCTTATCATCTTGGTCTGGTCTAGCGTCTGGTGTTGTCTTGGGGACTTCGGTCTGGTTTTCCATGCTAGGGATTTCTCTTTATCAGAAGCCCTGTGCCATTGTTAGTTTTTAGGTAATACACACAAGACTTCGATTTATGTTGATGTTACTTTATTTGTAAATCCCCAACCAGACAATCTGCGCAGATGAGTCTTACATCTTACAAACTCGGCTTCTAACTTCTAACTGACTGACTGAGTTGCTTACTCCTTAAACCGGAACAAGGTCTTCTATGCCTTCCAGTTCTCACGATTTATATCCTAGAAGGCAAGGTGAGATTGAGGTCAAGCGCCGTCACTCATTCTCAAGGCCATCAGCTGCACTAATCGTCATTATGATTCTACACTACCTTAAAAAGTATTAGGGATCCAATAATTATGTAACACCATGCCGATATGCATCCATTAAGGCCAAAGCATCTGAAATCGCCAAGGCATTAGAAAAATGCCATATTTTTTTTATTGGTTGCACAAACGTAATAGTGGTTACAGATCATCAGAAACTAAGGGGCATATTTGGGGGCAGATACCCTAGCATGATACATATTTGGCACTATGCTTGTGGGAATGTTTGCTAATATGTTCTGTCTTGTGCTGCCATTATGAGGGATTCGATTTCTCTCTTGGGGTCTTCCTTTCTTATCCCTATCCAGGTCTTCTCATATGCAATTTGCCACTTTAAGTATTAACTTAGTTGTATTTCTTTCCATTTATTGTTTATTTGTTGTTTTTTTTCTGTTTGTCCATATGTTGCAATTGTTGTTCCCATCTGCTGTAATTAGACTTTTTTGCGCATTCTTCGAGTCCTCAAATTGTCGCACCTACACAATCCTCAATGTTAGTGAAACAACTTTGTCCGTTTTTTCACGACACATTATTCTAGTCTATGTCATCTCACGGGTGTAATGCCTTGTGATTTGTCGTTTATTTCATTGTTGTTTGGCCCATCTGTTGGAGTACTTCTCTTGTCTATTTTAAGAGGAGGGAGGAACTCTGTCACTATTATTATTATTATTATTATTATTATTATTATTATTATTGTTAATACATGTGTCCTTTAATTGTATCTCCGTTTTCATCTTGCAACACCCTCTGGTTAAAAATGAGACCGTCCAAATCGTCCAAGATTAAATGCAAAAATGTAAATCCTAATTATCTGGTGTGCTTATCCACCGAGGTCTTTCTGTTGTTGTTGTGTTGTTCTTCTTCTTCTTCTTCTCTTATTTGCTCCTTTTGAGTTTTCACATCAGCATTAGCTAATGGTCTTTCATTGGAGTCTGAGTGACAGCAAGTCTCCTCAGGTCTCCAGGACTCTTCTGAGTATCCTGGCAGATTGCAGCAGTGCAGTGTTTGAATGGTTTCAATTCTTCCTCTGATTTCCAAACTTTCCAAATCCTTTTGGGACTGTTCAAGTGCACCAACTACAATTGGTATCACTTTGACGTTCATATTCCATAACTTTTTCAGTTCTCTGGCAAAGTCCAGATATTTGTCCATTTTTTTCATTTCCTTTAACTTCACCCTGTGATCTGCTGGCACTGCAAAATCCACCAGTTGACAAGTTCTTTCTTTTTTGTTTATCAACACTAGTCTGTCTTCTTGCTGGGATAAGGTGATCCGTTTTTATCTCAAAGTCCAGAGAATTTTGTGCGTTTTTTCTCAAGAACAGATTCTGGTTTATGCATATACCATTTTGTGTGTGGTCAAAATTTAATTTTTTGCATAATTCCAGTGGATCACCTTTCCAACCCAGTCGTGTCTAGCTTTGTATTCTCGTGTGCTAGTTTGCTACATTCGCAGTGTATATGGTTAACAGTCTCATCTCTATTACCGCAAAGTCTACACTTACTATTCTGTTGGGTCTTATCAATTTTCGCTTTGATGTAATTTTGTCCTTATGGCATTATTTTGTGCAGCAATTATAAGTGATTCTGTTTCTCTTTTGAGGTTTCCCTTTCTTAACCATGTCCAAGTCTTTTGATGTGCAACCTCTTCTATTTGTCGTTTGAAGTGTCCGTATAATTGTTTTTCTTCCCATTTTTGTTTTCTAGTCTTTGTTGTTTTTCTGTTTGTCCATCTGCCGTTTCTACTATTATTATTATTATTATTATTATTATTATTATTATTATTATTATTATTATTATTATTATTATTATTTTCACTCATCAATATCAAGCCGATCTTCTATGCTTCCTCCTCCAAGAACGGATCTAAATTCCACAATCGTATGTTATCCCCGCTTATAAATTATTATTATTTTATTGCTTATTATCCCTCTCTTTCTGTGGATGAGATATTACTACGTAGGTATGTGAATTGTTCTACTGGCTTAAAAGACTTACCATCGAGTGTGATGTCTCCTTTCTTTTTTCAGTTTTATCGGAGTTCACAGAGAGTCAGATATTCTACGCTTCCTCCTCCAAGAACGGATTTAAATTCCACCATAAGAAGAACCCAGAAACCCACCAGCCAACATGATTATTACAACCAACTATTACCAAATAAATCCCGTTATATAACGTTAGGTCAATAGCGCCTCCACAGTTCTACGTGAGGTCCTTTCGGAGCCCACCAACAGCCCAAATAGATTATTAGTTCAATTGTCTTTAAGCTAATCCACAATATCCGGCGTATCTAATTATACGAGAACGTTGGAAACATTATCGGGTGTTTTTGTTCGTCAGATAAAAATCAGCCCAATTGTATCGTATTTACGGCAAATCGTTAATACGTGGCTCGTCCCACGCACTTGTTTCCACGCCGATATTTTCTAGAGAAAAATCCGAACGATTACTGGCTGTAATTATATACAAGTGTTTGTTCTTCATCAATCATCTCCTTGTTTTAGAAAAATCTTTTTCTCATTTCGGCAATTATGTTCATTTTTATAAAAAGAAATTCGCGATTGAAATTGGGCATTTAACGGAAGACGAACTGCAAAACAAGCGATCCTGATTGTTAGAAAGTAGACCTGAACATTTAAGTTGATTTAAATACTTTATTTGATATATATTATATTCATATAATGATATATATATATATATATATATATATATATATATATATATATATACACACACACACACACATATATATATATATAATATATTATATATATAAATATATATATATATATATAATATATAGCGCTAATACCCTGGGAAAGGTGTGAATCCATATATTCTCCCTACAGCTATGGGTTAAATAGTAGGGCAGACTGGACCCTTTAGCCTTGGGTAGGTAACCAGTCTAGGAGAGGGAGAACTCTGAATTCAAACTTCCTGACGTCGGTCGTTGATTGGGTTTGTGGGAACCCTTGATGCACCAATTCTTTCCTATCGACTGTGCCAAAAAGTGTGGATGGTCCAACACAAGCCTTCACCACTATAAACAAATCCCTGTGTGAGAGTTCATTGTGTGTATGTACCCTCATGCGTCGAAAATCGACGGGAGAGTCTATTTTTTTAATATATATATAAAGCTTTTGAATAAACAATAAAATATGTCAAAGGTTGACAATTTGTAACCGTCACTAAAGCGTTTCGGTTTTATTTAAAACATCAACAGGGCTCAATTGGGCTAATACTAATAGATAATATGAAAAGAAATTTGTGGAACAAGCAAAAGCTCCAGGAACAGCAGATTTTTTCTCTTTCTTGTTTTTTTTTTCTAATTACTATTACAACCTACTAGTACAAATAAATCCCGCTACAAAACGTTAGGTCAATAACGCCTCCCCGGCTCGGTCTTAGGGCCTGCAGAGACTCAGTCGGTGATGTCTACAGCCCTAGGCTGCAGGGAGGAGTTTAAGCCGTTGTTGGTAGTATTATTGTATTTAGTAGTCTAGCAGAAATAATATTGATTAACAAGAAAAAGAGAACTTATCAACTGATATATTTTGCAGTTCCATCAGACCACAGAGTTAAAATGAAAAGAAAATGAAAAGATACCTTACGAGCGAATTGAAAAAGCTCAGAGTATAGGAGTGAAAGTGATCCCAATTGTAGTTGGTGCACTTGGAACAGTTCCAAAAGGCTTAGAAAAAACTAGGGGAACTGGAAATCAGAGGAAGAATTGAAACCATCAATACAACAGCATTGTTAAAATCATCTAGAATAGGAGAGTCCTGGGGACAAGAGGAGACTTGATATCACTCAGACTCCAGTGAAAGACCATCTACTATTTTAAGCCGTTATTAGAAGTACTAGCAAATATATGCACCCTCAGGGTGCAAGTATTTTAGTTAAATTTTATAATAAAATATGATATTAAATTAGAAAGGCTAATGAAACTGAATAAGAATGTAGATAAAAAGATTTTGAACAGAGGGGATATGATTGAAAAATAGAACAACTCATCCATAATTTTCCGTTACTCCCGTCTTTCATTGGTAAATTTTCCTAATTAAACTGTTTAGTTAAAATAGGAAGTAAAGAATAATATTACAGTTATTTCTTCTTGTTAATGGATTTCTTTTAAGATTTATTGAAGAGATTTTTGCTCATATTCAATAAGATAAAACCAAACAATTAGAAATCAATAATACTAAGCATATATTTATTAAAATCAATTTTTAAATATCAATATGCAAATTAGCCTTCCCATTCACACTGTAAACCTCTGTTTTGTTGTGTATATAAATACAATTGAATGTTATTAGTATGTAGATATGGTCAACAATATTAATAATGTAAAACAATTTTATTAATTAATGAGGTTTAAATATGAATAAAATTTCATGGAGAATATGACGTAAATAACTAAGGGAATTGTGACTCGATTAGTAATATAGTTTCGGTTACAGACAGAAAAACACACAATCTCCATTATATTAAGAAGATTATGGTATTTGATATACTTGAAGGTTGCGTATAACTTGGCTCCCTGTGTGATTTGAAAGCCGCATAGACGAACTTGCAACGTAGATTAAATCAAATAGAATTGAATTAGGGTTGCCAACCTGAAATATAACGATTCTCATGACTTTTTCTATCGACCTTGTATTTGTGGCACCGTCGAGAGGATTTCTTTGAGTAGAGATTATTTTTGGATGGAATAAAAGTTTTAATTTTATCTTCCGGACGCGATGATTACAAGCACTCGAGATATTAATCGATCCCAATCATCCAATGTTGGCGCCAGAAACTACTTGCTTTCTTATTTGAACTATCGATCAATCTGATAGATTGATTGCCTGATAGATATCAATGTTGACAGATATTATATATAAAAATGGGCATATATATATATATATATATATATATATATATATATATACGTACAAATAAATGTGTGTGTGTGTGTGTGTGTTGAAATGAAAAATAAAGTAAAGAAAATGTTGAATGGATAACATATGGTTTATTCTATTATATTTTACTGACACGTGTTTCGGCCAGAAGTTTATCTATGCATACATCTGTTCCATATACTATTATTTTAAATACAAAATAAAATAAAATGACAATAATAGAAAAAACTACAGAAATGTTTAGTATACAAAGAAATAGCGACCTTCGTCAGAGTAAATCTTATTATTTTAAATGAAAAGCTTGAAATACGGAGAATTATATATATATATATATATATATATATATATATATATATGAGATTTATCCAAAACTTGGTAGTGAGTGATGATTCTATATGAGATTTCTAAGACACACTGTATTATTATTGTATGATCCAGTATGTATAAATACAGTGAATCTTTAAATCACTAAAAAGAGCTCAATGTATAATAATCTTTATAGATTATATACAGAGCAATATCTATCTTTGATAGGAAGGAAAAATTCAACACCGTTATTCCATAATAAATTTATTTCGACCAAAATTGGGGCCTTTATAAATCTAAGTTGATTTAATACAGCTCCCCAAAATTCAGTCTCATCAGATGGTAAATGAAAATAATTTGAATTGCATGACAGTAAAATTTACTTTCAAAAAAATATTTTTCCTTTTTACAAATGTATACATTGTAAAACTGTCACCATGGCGACAGGAAGTCAAATGAGAAAAAAGGGATACTCTTCAAGGTCTGGTTTCTTCGGGGGATGATAGTCAGACAAATTAAACTATGAAAATTGAATGAGTCTGAAAAAGTACCCAGCACAAGTTATCATTCAGGAACAAAACATATTGAGATCGCATCGCTTGGAAAATATGTGTGGTCATTAAAAGAGAAAAACGAGGTGAAATTGAAAATTTTTAAAAAAGCAAATTCACACAAACGGAATAATAATCCCTGTATACTGTACCTGCAAAAAAATAATAAATACCAAAATTGAGTGACCCAGAATAGCTATTGAACACTCGAGCAGACTTAACAAATAAATGCAGGCATAAAAATAAACACAAACTCTGCCCAGTGACTTCCGGCATTACGTATTGGATAAAGTCAGATATGCAATATACCTGCTACATCAAAAATGGGTACAACCTACCTATATTTTTCAAGTAAATGGCGGACATAAAATCTGAAAAATTGGTTACCTAATATATATCAATATTGACAGATATTATGTATAAAAATGGTATTAAAAAAAAATATATATATATATATTGTGTGTGTGTGTGTGTGTGTGTGTGTGTGTGTGTTTTGTGCGTTTAAAGGAAAATAAATACAGGAAAGAATATATATAATATATAATATATATATATATATAATATTATATATATATAAACCGCTAGGATTACCTAAAGCTAAAATGTAAAAAGTGCTCGATATCTGCGTGGAGCAAATGATAAAGTCAAGCCTTATGATGCAGATATACCTACTATTAGTTTCGCTTAGTAGCTCGTCAGGGCAAGATTATGAGTTAGATTCTTGCTATTAGCTATTAAGCGAAATTATTAGTAGGTATAATTGACTCTTTATGTTTAACTTGCAAGAAAAATTAAAGATAGCGGAATTAGTGACACAAAACAGCTATTGAACAATAAGGCAGAGTTAATAAATAAATGCAGGCACAAAAATAAACACAAACTCTGCCTGATGACTTCCGGCATTACGTAGGGAATGAAGACGGGCGTGTAATATACCCGCTATATTGAGATGGGTACCCATCTGTAGTTTTCAAGACGCTGGTAGACAAAAATACCCCAAAGATTCGAGCAAATGCGAGAAACTAAATCGGTATATTTTAAACAATTCGTATTTTAAACCATTCGATTAAAAAAAAAGAACCTTACTTAGAGGCAAATCAAATCTGGAATAATAATTGAAATAAAATAAAAAGAAATGATCAGACACACAGACATAAGCACGCACGCACAACACACACACACACACACACACACACACACACAACAAACACACACACACACACACACACACACAAAACAACACACTTACACACACAAGCACGCACACACACACACTTACACACACAAACACACACATAACAAGCCCCCCAACCATACACACACAGAGAATTTGGAAGACCCGAGACTGAACAAATTGAGCAACTGCTAGGACCACTTCAGTTCGAGTATTTTTCTGATGATGGGATTTTTCATCCCGAAATATTAAGAATAAAGTGACATGTTAACAAACAACATCATAGTTACCTTCTTTTTTCTTTACACTTGCATTGTGACAGCCTTCAAAACCAACCAACAAACCATTATAACTCTTTGTTTATGAGTTAAAATCTTATTTAAAAAATAAGTTTTATTTTTAAATTGGGACCTATCAAAAATGAATAAAAGAAAAATGTCTTTGTGTAAAAAAAATGACCCATTTGGTTGACATGCCGTAAAAGCTAACCAACCAACCAACCAGCCAACCAACTTCTGCTGGCATTGGATATCTGCCAAGAAATCGATTTGACAGAATGCAGAATCATCCATGAAGCACTGGAAATACGACAGCAATTCTAGAAAAAAACATCTTTAGATGTGGGACATAATGTTCTTTTGTTTCCTCGATAAATATCATGTCATGCCAGTAAGCATGAAATAATGTATCGGATAATGGTGTAGATATCACTTATATATAAACTCAATGAAATCTATGTCACCCAGTCCATTCTTTTAAAGATTGCTCTTTTACTAGCAGATTTATGCACCCTCCAGGCGTAAGTATTAAAGCCTTAATATAATGAAATATCTACGAGGGCGAGACAAAAATTAATGCCATCTTGTTTAGGACTGGTATAATTACCAACACAGGAACATGAAACATACATCAAAATGAAGCTAGTCCGCTGTGGATCACATCCCTACTTCTCCACATCCCTACTTCTCCACAGAGGCGAGTCAAAGAGTAATGCCATTTTGTTTAGGGCAGGTATAAATTACCAACACAGGAACATGTATCATACATCAAAATGAAGCTGTCTCTGTGGATCCATCCTATCTCCACATCCCTACTTCTCCACAGAGGCGTGTCAAAAAGTAATGCCATTTTGTTTAGGACGGTATAATTACCAACACAGGAACATGGATCATACATAAAAATGAAGCTAGTCCGCTGTGGATCACATCCCTACCTTCCACATAGGCGAGTAAATGTATCATTTTGTTTAGGACAGGTAAATTACCAACAGAGGTACATGGATCATATATCAAAATGAAGCTGGTTCTCTGTGGATCACATCCCTACTTCTCCACAGAGGCGTGTCAAAAAAGTAATGCCATTTTGTTTAGGACGGGTATAATTACCAACACAGGAACATGGATCATAGATCAAAATGAAGCTAGTCCGCTGTGTATCACATCCCTACCTCTCCACATAGGCGAGTAAAATGTAATGCCATTGTGTTTAGGACAGGTATAATTACCAACGCAGGAACATGGACCATACATGGATCATACATATGAAAGTAGAAAGACTAACGAAATTAGATAATATAAAAAATTACACTTATTTTAATTGTATTTTATTCGTTTCTATATAAAATCATTGGTAGGTTTGATTTGAATAAGATAATAATATTAGAGATCAATAACATCAAGTAATCATTTATTAAACCCGGGTTTGTTAAAACCAATATGCAAATTAAACCACACCATATATTATGTAGACCTTTATTTCTTAGTAATATATAAGACACGTTACAGGATTTTAAACGAGCTAATAACATGGACTGTTTTGAGGCATATATCCAAGAATTCAAAAAATACAAATTTAAAAAAATCTTTAGATGTGGGGCATAATAGGTTTTTGTTCCCTCGATAAATATCATGCCATGCCAATGAGCATGAAATAATTTTTTAGATGTTTGTAGATATATATCAATTATAGTGAACTAAATAAAATCCGTGTCATCCAGTCCATTCTTCTAAACAACATTATTTATTTCATTATGTGCCGATACATTTGAGAATCAAAACTATTTAAAGCGGTTTCTTCGTGTTCATATACAATGAATAAATCGCATATTGTTTTTGTACCCAGTTGCCGGCCTCTGTAATACGACAGAAAGGCGTTGAAACAAAAATGTCAGTCTTGGGGAAACATTAAATGGTACCCAGCGATGAGGCCCTATGTCATTTTTCTTTCGTTTTGTTTTACGGCATTAATGACCGATTTTTAAGCCTATTTCTTTACCAAGTATATTGCTCTGTTCAATAATATTGAGCATCGAGCTCTCAACAGGGACCTGAACATTCAGTTGTTGCAAGAAAGGGCCAACTTAGAATCATCCTAATACCAACTGACTTGGTAACCCACCTACGGAGGGCCGGGTTAGCTCAATCGGTAGAGCGTTCAGCTAGAAACCACAAGGTTCCTAGTTCGATGCCCGCCCTCGCCAACTCAGCGTATGAGTAGCACAGGTATCTGTGCGGTAAAGTAAGGAGCTGATGGTAGGCGCGGCGCTCCACCTCAGATGCTAAAATAATCTCCTTGGTCTAGTGCTAGTGAAAAGGGGATAGACTACCTCGCTGCATGGGTGATACCAACATTAGGCCGGCCCGACGACTTTACTTTTTACTATATATATATATATATATATATATATATTTACAGCATATTAACATCGGTGGATCTATAACCACAAAATGGCCGATTTTTAAGCCTTTTTTCTGCCTTTGTTCAATAATATTGAGTATCGAGCTCCCAATGGACCTGAACATTCAGTTGTTGGAAGGAAGGGCCAACTTAGAATCATCCTAATTCCAACTGACTCGGTGACCGAACTACATATATATATATATATATATATATATATATATATATATATATATATATATATATATATCCGTTGAACAAGCAACATTCATTTGAAAAAGGTATCTAACGAACCCGAAAATGTATAACAAATAATAAAAAAATAAGTGAATGCAATACTCCATAACATCGAGTTCATTCATTTATTTTTAGATGCTTCGTAATAACGTACAACTTTTTAAAAAAACATTAAATATATATATATATATATATTATATATATATATATATATATATATATATATATGTTAACATCGATGGATCTATAACCACAAAATTTCTAAGCCTATCTCCTGACCAATTATATTGCTCTGTTCAATAATATTGAGCATCGAGCTCTCAACTTGAACCTGAACATTCAGTTGTTGGAAGAAAGTTCCATCCTAGAATCATCCTAATACCAACTGACTTGGTAACCCAGCAACGGTATATATATATATATATATATATATATATATATATATAAATAAAAAAGATAGCCCGCAAAATGGATTATGTTTTTAAAAATGTTTATTATCATTTTACCTTTTTGTATCTTCTTCAGTCGTTAATTATCCACATCATTAAAGTTGTTAAGTAACACCTGAAGAAGATATCAGAAGGTCTGAAACACGTGTCGCAAACATAAAATAATCTTTTATAAAATATTTAATTTTCTCCCGTTGAACCCGGTATGACTTTAAACCTCATAAAAAAGGGAGTATTTTGGCGAGTATTGAATTTTGTTAATATCATAAAAAATTCCATTTCTTTCCTAACCGCCCTTTGGCTATTTTCATTTAGTAACCTTTGTTTGTACACTCTGGCCTTCTTTAGGGGTCTATAATCATAAGAATTTCAAACCAAACCTTTATTCAATTCCAAGAGTAGATTCTCATTCCACTGTTCATGCTTGGAGGATACTAAACAACCTGTGAACCTATTTGGTGCTCATTGTAACAGTAGTTCATGATATTAATATTTCAGTTATCTCTGGAAGGAAATAAGACTTGAAAACCAACTTGTTACAGTGTTTATATATTATTACATTTCAGTTATAAGCTTTGGAGTGATTTGGGTATTAAATTTTGTTTTTATATATATAACCTTGGGTAGGTAACCAGTCTAGGAGAAGGAAAACTGAATTAAAAAATCCTGAGGTCAGTCGTTGATTGGGTTTGTGGCATTCCGCGAGCACTAATTTTTTCCTATCGACTGTGCCAAACAGTGCGGAATGGTCCAACACAAGCCTTCACCACTATAAATAAAACACTGTGTTGGTTGTTCACTGGTCTTATATACCTATCTATGAACATTAATGGGTATGTCTTAAACCTCATAAAAAGGGAGTATTTTGGCGGGTATTGAATTCTGTTAATATCATAAAAATTCCCTTTCATTCCTGACCTCCGTTTCGCTATTTCCATTTAGTAACCTTTGGTAGGTCACAAAATTTTGGCGACAGGGATGAGATACTGATTCTCTGTAGAGTAAATCTAAAAAGGAGGGGTCTTATATACCTACCAATGAACATTAATGGGTGTGTCTTAAACCCCATAAAAAGGGAGTATTTTGGCGAGTATTGAATTTTGTTAATATCATAAAAAATTCCATTTCTCATTTAGTAACCTTTGTTATGTTAAAACAACGGAGAGAACTTTTGTTTCGAATGGATATATTTACTATTTCTATTTTAGACTCCTCCGACTCTTCTCTAATATAAATCCAGTTTAGTTTCACATTACGTACTTTCCAAGTAGCACTCTCTTGTAATACTTAGAATTTCACAGAATGTAATATAACCCGATGATATGAAAAACTCACAAAGAATGAAAAAAAAGAAAAAGAAAAAGAATAGACCTAATAGAAAATAGAAGATTCTATATAAATGTTCGGTTTATTATCTTATACACAATCTGTTATTTCAATCTTTGCACAAAATTCGTTTTCCTACTCAGTTTTGAAATTGATCCTTCTATTCAATTTCAATCTCTCTAACATTTCTTTCATTCTTTCTTCATGTTTTATTCTTTAAGTAAAGTCGTCAGGGTGGCATAAACTTAGTATCAGCTATCTATCTATCTATCTATCTATATCTAATCTGTAATCTATCTAAGTCTATCTATCAATCTAAGTATATTTATCTATCTGTTAGTCTATTCATCTATCTATCCATCTATCTATCTAAGTCTGTAATCTATCTAAGTCTATCTATCAATCAATCTAAGTATGTTTATCTATCTGTGTAAGTCTATCTATCTATCTATCTATCTATCTATCTATCTATCTATCTATCTATCTATCTAAGTCTGTACATCTATCTAAGTCTATCTATATCTGTTACTATCTACGCCTACATCTATCTATCTATCTAAGTATTAATCTAATCTAAGTCTATCTATCAATCTAAGTTATATATCTGTCTGTCTATTCATCTATCTATCTATCTATCTTTCTATCTATTCTATCTAATCTATTTCTATCTAAGTCTGTATCTAATCTATCTATCTATCTATCTATCTATCTATCTATCTACGTCTACATCTATCTATCTATCTATCTATCTATCTATCTAAGTCTGTACATCTATCTATCTATCTATCTATCTATCTATCTAAGTCTATCTATCTATCTATCTATCTATCTATCTATCTATCTATATGTTACTATCTACGTCTACATCTATCTATCTATCTATCTAAGTATGTAATCTATCTAAGTCTATCTATCAATCTATTTGGTTGGTTGTTTATTGATTTTAACGGCATATCAACCCGTCCGGGGTTATATCATGCCTAACGGTTAAGGTGTAATACATATTGTGTATTTTATATATATACTTTTAGTAATTGGTTTTAACAATGTGTTAGCATTATTGGGGAATTATATTGTATGGCATTGATTTGTTTCATGTCTATATTCTATGGTATATAAACTCCTTCGACTTTTCTCTAATATAAATGAAGTTCAGTTTCACATTACGTACTTTCCAAGTAGCACTCTCTTGTAATACTTAGAATTTCACAGAATGTAATATTACCCGATGCTATGAAAAACTCACAAAGAATGAAAAAAAAGAAAAAGAAAAAGAATGGACCTAATAGAAAATAGAAGATTCTATATAAATGTTCGTTTTATTATCTCATACACAATCTGTTATTTCAATCTTTGCACAAAATTCGTTTTCCTACTCAGTTTTGAAATTGATCCTTTTCAATTTCAATCTCTCTAACATTTCTTTCCTTCTTTCTTCATTGTTTTATTCTTTAAGTAAAGTCGTCGGGATGGCATAAACTTGGTATCAGCTAACTATCTATCTATCTTATCTATCTATCTATGTATCTATCTAAGTCTATAATCTATTTAAGTCTATCTATCAATCTAAGTATGTTTATCTATCTATGTCTATTCTATCTATCTATCTATCTATCTATCTAAGTATGTAATCTATCTAAGCCTATCAATCAATCTAAGTATGTTTATCTATCTGTCTAAGTCTATTCATCTATCAATCTCTCTCTCTCTCTCTCTCTCTCTCTATATATATATATATATATATATATATATATATATATATATATATATATATATATATAAATCTGTACATCTATCTATCTATCTGTGTTACTATCTACGTCTACATCTATCTATCTATCTATCTATCTAAGTGTATCTATCAATCTAAGTATGTCTATCTATCTATCTATGTCTGTTCATCTATCTATCTATATATATATCTATTTATCTATCGATCTATCTCTATCTAAGTCTGTACATCTATCTATCTATCTATCTGTCTATCTATCGATCTATCTCTCTAAGTATGTACATCTATCTATCTATCTATCTATCTGTCTTACTAGTTACGTCTACACCTATCTATATGTCTATCTATTTATCTATCTATCTAAGTCTGTAATCTATCTATCTAAGTCTATCAAACAATCTAAGTGTTTATCTATCTATATATGTCTATTCATCTATCTATCTAACTATTTATCTATCTAAGTATGTAATCTATAAGTGTATCTATCAATTTAAGTATGTTTATCTATCTGTCTAAGTCTATTCATCTACCTATCTAGCTAGCTAGCTATCGATCTATCTCTCTAAGTATGTACATCTATCTATCTATCTATCTATCTGTCTATCTATCTATCTACCTTACTATCTACGTCTATCTATATATCTTTCTAAGTCTGTAATCTATCTATCTCAGTCAATCTATCAATCTAAGTATGTTTATCTATCTATCTTTAAGTATATCTATCTATCTATCTATCTCTAAGTCTATATATATATATATATATATATATATATATATATATATATAATAAGTAATCCACAGACACGTGTTTCGGAGTATCACTCTTCATCAGTGTGGTTATACTGTTTAACAAGCTACCCCTAGCCCGCTGAACCTCTGTCTATCTATCTATCTATCTATTTATCTAAGTCTGCAACATCTATCTATCTATCTATCCTATCTACTATCTATCTATATATATATATATATATAATTATATATATATATAATATATATATATCAACCTCTTCACATCTATCTATCTATCTATATATCTATCTATTTATCTCAGTCGGTTCTATCTTGTCTATTTATCTATCAATAATTCAAGATGTTGAGTTTTTTCATATATAAGGTGTGCGCTAGATCCTCGCCCCTACTTAAAGACTAGGCGAGATCATGTGATCTATTCCTTGGCCAATCACTGGCAATACTCTGAGGCTGATACAATACTTAAACCAACCCTACTGATCATAATTACTACAGCGTTCATTGACGACGGACATAGGATTAAATCACTGGACCTTTACCAATACGCAGGATAGGACTTATACGATTAGCAAAGGATCACCAAAGGTTTTCCATAATATAGGAATTTCTTTAAGCCCTATTTCAACTGGTCAAGGATGGCACTTAAACACTTTACATAAGACCCTCCATGAGAATATAAAAGTGAAAAAGAAATTCATTGGGGTGGCCTAAATTCGCATATCCCTGTGCAGCTCATACGCTGATTTGGCGAGGGCCGTTATAAAACTAGGAACCTTGCGGATGAAAGAGAAAGAAAGAAAGAAGGAAAGAAGAAAAGCTGGAAAGAAAGAAGGAAAGAAAGAAGGAATTAGGGGGTAGAAAGAGAGAATAAACGAACAAGAGTGTGGGAGAAGAAGGAAAAAGAAAAGAAGGGATATTAGTTGAAAGAAAGAAAGAAAGAAAGAAAGAAAAGAAAGAAAGAAAGAAGAGAGAAAATAAGGAGAAGAGAGAATATAAGGAGAACAAAGTTGTGAAAAAAAAAAAGAAAGAAAAAGAGGAAATAAACGAAAAAGGGTGTGGAAAAAAAGAAAGAAAGAAAATGCCTATTGAAAAAGAACATCCGAATTAAAGAAAGAAATAATCAGGTGCCAAAAAAGAAAAAGGAACGAAAATAAAAAGAGAATGGAAAAAAAAGAAAGAAAAGAAGGAATATTAGAAAGAAAGAAATAAAGAAAGAAAGAAAGAAAGAAAGAAAGAAAGAAGAAAGAAACTGTAATGAATATAATGAAAGAGGAAAGAGAAAGAATAGAAGTGAGAAAGAAAGAAAGAAAGAAAGAAAGAAAGAAACTGTAATGAATATAATGAAAGAGGAAAAAGAAAGAATAGAAGTGAGAAAGAAAGAAAGAAAGAAAGAAAGAAAGTCAAAAAAAGAATGAACGAAGTTGTAGAAAGAAAGAATAAACGAAATTTGTTTATTTTGTTTTACGGCATATCAACTTCGGTGGTCATTTAATGTTTTTCCTTGTAAAGTATATTAATATATATATATAATATATATATATATATATATATATATATATATTTCTCTACCGATTGAGCTAAACTGGCCCCATTACCTATCCCTTAATTTTTTTCTTTCTTTTTTTTTTTTTTTTTTTTGGTATTTATTTGATGTTTTTGTTTCTCTCTTCATTCTTTAAATTTTATTTCTTCCTTTTACGTTTCTTGCTATGTTTCGGTAACTGTCCATTATTTTCACTAGCAAAATAAAAAAACACCCATCGGGCGATGTAAAAATAGATTTTTGAAACATATTGCCTGAGGGGTGGGAGTTAAAAATTCAATGTCAGCGAGTTTGTACCCTAAGTAAGTAAAATCATCAAATTCATTAAAGGATTAAAAAATAAAACAATTTGAAATGTAAACTTTAAATATGTATTAAAATAAAACAAACTATATATAGATATATAATACCAGTTATGTATTTATTAAAACATGTTTAAAAAAACAATGAGGACTTCGATAGCCAACTCAGCGTAAGAGTAGCACAGGGATCTGTACGGTAAAGTAAGGAGCTGATGGTAGGCGTGACACTCCACCTCAGATGCCAAATAATCTCCTTGGTCTAGCCCTAGTGAAAAGGGGATAGACTCTCTCGATGATTGGCTGATACCGACTTTAGGCCGCCCCGACGACTTTTACTTACTTATATATAGATATATAATACCAGTCATGTATTTATTAAAACTTGTTTTAAAAAACAATGAGGACTGTCTTATGTTGCATGTTCAAATTTTGAGTGTATTTATTCTGTTATGACGATTTTGGGTAATGTGACGTAAGCAGTGACGTAGTTTTTGTTACAGACAAAAACCGGAAGCCAATCTCCATTATTTATAGATACTATTTTTTTAGCTATCCATTAGGTTCTTTCTTTCTTTCTTTCTTTCTTTTTTCTTTCTTTTGTTGACTGTCCGTTATTTTCATTCTTTTTTTCTTTCGTACTTTCTTTATTTTTCCCTTCTATGTTCTTTCTTTGTTTCTTTCTGTCAAATAATTGTATTCGTTCATTTATTCATTCCTTATTTTTTTAATTTCTTTCTTTCTATTTTTCTTTCTTTGGGAATCCATTATTTTATTTATTTTGCTTGTTTGTTTCTCACACACTATTTCATTCTTTTTTTCTTTCTTTCTATCTTTCTTTTGTTTTTCGAATTCCTTTTGTCTTTTTGTTTCACTCTTTCGTTCTTTCATTTTTTTTTCTTTCACACTTTCTTCCACACTTTCTTTCTCACTTTCTTTCTTTTGTATTTATTTTGCTTGATTTTTTTCTTCATTTCTTTCATTTTTTTTTTTCTTTCGATCTTTCGTTCTTTCTTTCTTTGTTGACTGTCCATTATTTCCTTCTTTCATTCATTCAACTTGATTTATGTGAAATAACGCCAATTCCATATTCCCGAGTTCTTCGCAGTTCTTCTCCAAGACAGATGTTACCATGTCAAGACTAACAGAACTGTTCATCTGGAAATAACTAATTCCATAACTTACCATTCATGGAATAAATCATAAGTTGTAATTCCTCGAAGGAAATAAGCGATATATATATATATATATATATATATATATATATATATTATGACCAATAGTTATTTTTATTTACCGAGATCGTCACAAAATCTCAGCATGATTCGGTACCATCATGAAATATATATATATAATATATATATATATATATATATATATATATATATATATATATATATATATATATATATTCGGTTAAATATCGCTGATGTGGGTCCAGAATTGGGAAGTCGTTAATCCAATTATTGATATAATATACTTATATTACAATTATATATATATATATATATATATATATATATATATATATATATATAATAAAGAGAGAGAGAGAGATACGGGCGGAAGAGATTATATATCTTCTGTTCATAATTTTGCCCATGAAGACATAACGATAATCAATAAAACTTACCCGCGCTCGTCAATCACTTTCCGTTTTAATCTCACGCCTGAGATGATGACTGCTGGTCTTTCACTTACGCACCTCACGCACTTGCAGGACTCCATGTTTAAACATCGTGATGCCCGGATGTAAGCAAAACCGAGAATACGAAGAAATACCATCAAGCATCTGCAGCAAATACATCACAGGAAAAGATTTTTCGTCCTACGAACAAACTTCATCTCAGCTTGTTTATAATTTATGTGATTTTTATTAAACGTTATTCCTTCTGTGGCGCTTGCAATCACGGGTCTTATATTTTATGCCTTTATTTATCTACCGTAAGTAAGGAACTCCACTGTAATATATATATATATATATATAATATATATATATATAATATATTATATATGTATACTTCGGCAGCATTTTTCTTTTAGACATGTTCTGTTAAACGCCACAGACAATTCAAGTCTGAGAAGTTTTTTATGGTCCTTTCAATTTTCCTAGCGATCTTTTTCGTGTTTGG
>CM042180.1:48174853-48189240 GCA_023376005.1 Doryteuthis pealeii | reverse complement strand
AAAAAGGGAGAATAGAATAGGGTGGAAATTCACCCCGAATATTGAATTGAACAAACCAGGAAAAGAAGAACATTGAATATTAAAATTCTGATTTTTGTTCTGTTTTTCTTGATTTTTGTTTTTTTACAATGCTAAAAAGAAGGAAAAAAACGCTCCCAAGAACAAAGTTTTTATCATAACATACTACATACAATATAAGTATATAATATATATAATTGTAAAGGGACACACGCTGTAATGGTTATCTCATAGGAGATAGACCAGTGTTCAAATTGTGAACAAGCCTTTTTCATTTGACATTGCACTAATACTCATGGGAAATATATGATCCAACTATTTCTCCCTCCAGCTATGTGTAATTGCTATATCAGACTGGCCTCTTTGTTCTCGATACGGTAACCGGTCTATGAGATAGATTGAGCTGTGTAATATATATAAATATTATATATATATATTTATAAATATATATATATATATTCAAACACTGGAATATATATAATTATATATATATGTGTGTGTGTGTGTGTGTGTGTGTGTGTGTGTGTATATATATATATATATATATTATATTCAAACCTGGAATATATATATATATAATATATATATACATATATATATATATATATGTATATATGTGTGTGTGTGTGTGTGTATATTATTATATATATTTATATATTATATATATATATATATATATTATAATGTAAAAGAGGCTCTCGCATGTCAATTATCATCGTAGGAAAGTGGACACAGTGACTGAGTTCAAATCCAGGGCGAAGCTGTAATATATTACGTTTGCATTTCACATTGCAGTAATACTCTTGGGAAAGGTATGTATCCATCTATTTTACCCCGCAAGCATATATATGCCCTATGCTTGCGAACCCTTGTGTCATCCTACACCATAGAGAATAGGTTGGTATATAAGGGTGTCTAATCGTGGTGTAATGGTTAATAAGTTAGTCTTTGAGACCATCCACACAAGTGCATTATTGCAATCGGCTAGAATACTTAGAAAGAGTCCTGTAGACCTGAGGAGACTTGTTATCATCCAGACTCCAGGGCAAGACCATCACAGCAAACGCTGGTTGTGAAAACTCAGAAGAAGAAGAAGAAGAAAAGAGAAGAAGAAAGAAGAAGAAGAGAGAAGGAAGAAGAAGAAGAAGAAGAAGAAGAAGAAGAATTATGAATAAAGAGTTCCCAGTCATTGAAATGTGTACATAACATAAAGTCAGATAAAGAAAAGAAAAAAGAGAAAAAGAAAGAAAAGGAAATATAAAGAAAGAAAAAGGGAAAAAAGAAATAGAGAAAGAAATAGAGAAAGAAAAGGAAATCAAAAAGAAAAAGAAAAGAAAGAAAAAGAAATAGAAAAGAAAGATAAAGAAATAGAAAAGTAAAAAAGAACGGAAAAAAGAACGAAAAAAAGAACAAAAAAAGGAAATAAAAATGAATGAAGAAGGAAAGAGAAAAAGGAAAAAGAAAGAAAAATAAAAGAAAGAAAAAAAGAAAGAAAAAGAAAAAGAAAGAAAAGGTAAGAAAAAAGAAAAGGAAAGAAAAAGATAGAAAGAAAAAGAAATAGAAAAGAAAGAAATTTAAATAGAAAAGAAAGTAAAAGAAAGAACGAAGAACAAAATGAACGAAAAGTGAAGAAAAATGAACGAAGAAGGAAAGTAAAAAGAGAAAAGAAAGAAAAAGAAAGAAAGAAAAGAAAGGAAAAAGGAAAGAATAAAGAGAAAAGAAAATTAAAAGAAAGAAAAAAAAGAAAAAGAAAGTGAAAAGAAAGAGAAGGAATGAAAAAGAAATAAAAAAGAAAAGGAAAGAAAAAGAAAAAGAGAAAGAAAGAGAAAGAAAGAAGCAGGTGAAGAAGGGAATTAAAAAACTTAAAGCAATAAATAAACTTTTAAAAAAGTAAAAAACAGAAAAGAAAGAAAGAAAGAATGAAAAAAATTAAAAGAAAAAAAAGGAAGAATCATGTGAAGATGGAATAAAAAAGAATTTTAAATAAAATTAAAAAAAGGACCAAAAAATATTTTTGCTTTTGGCAACGAATTTTGGGATATTTCGCAATTTTCTTGAAAACCTGTAGAATCTCCTCCACTTCTTGAAAAACAAATTATTTCCCGCTCGTAAATCACGTGATACTCTTGGCATCGTTCTTCCATTTTTCAACATGTGATCGTTTTGTTCGGGAGTCGAGTCAAGTAGCCCCAAAGAGACTTAAGCAGCTTTTCTAGTATGGAAATTATTTTACGAAATACATCTTTTATTGCCAGTGGGGGGGGGGGTAGTATTAACGGCCTTACTTTACCCACTGTCTCTTTTTGATGAGTCATATACGTGTTCATCATCATTACTCTCAGGTCCACTCTGATTCGGAGTGGTAGTATTTTTTAAGGGGCCTGGTTAGCTCAGTCGGTAGAGCGTTCGGCTAGAAACCACAAGGTTCCTAGTTCGATACCGGTCCCGCCAACTCAGCGTATGAGTAGCACAGGGATCTGTGCGGTAAAGTAAGTAGCTGATGGTAGGTGTGGCGCTCCACCTCAGACGCCAAAACAATCTCCTTGGTCTAGCGCAATTGAAAAGGGGATAGACCCACGCTGACTGGCTGATACGGACTTTAGGCCGCCCCGACGACTTTACTTTTACTCTATGGGATAAATAGAACAAAATTAGTTTTTTTACGTGTTTAAAAAAGGGAGTTTAATAAATTGAATTGAATCAAGAATGAATAAAACAAAACGTCTTCGGCATAAAATGACCCAATAAGTGTTGACATGCCGTAAAATCCAACCAACCAACCAGCCAATGGTGGTCCAGATGATGTTGGAAATGACGAAACAGTGAAAGTCAAAGTAAAAGTGTAAAAGTGTTTGTAAGGGTATTTGCCTCATACCCCACTTGTATGGGCGGGGTACAAGGCATCGTTTTAACGTGAGCCCACCCACAAGCCGAAGCTCATGGGTTGGGAAAGAACAAAATTGCGTCGATCCTTCGGATCCCTTATATATATAATATATATATATATATATATATATATATATATATATATTAGTCAATGAGAAATCAAAACAAATAAAAGTTTTTGCTTTTATTTATTTAATTACGGGAACGGTATTACAACCAGCGGTTTCTTGCTGAAAGCATTCATCGGGTAAGACGAAAACGTTCCTTTCAAAATGACAGAAATTGTATAAATGGTCAAATGTGTGCGTTTTTTTAAACTGTATTCTCGTGTTTGCGTGTTTACGTGATGCGGAATTTTTTTTTTTTTCTTCTACGTGTGCGTATTTTTGTTTGTGCGTATGTGTATGATGTCATGCGCGTGTGCATGCAAATGTATGAAGGCTGTGATGATATAATTGTCTCCACGTGCGCGTGTGTGCGTATAAATATGCGTATTTGTGTTGGTATTCTTGGTTACGTATGTTATGTGCAAATTAATATAATGTATTTTTTAAATGTATTTTTAAAATTATGCTGTTAATAATAATGAACATGTTATTTATTGCGTTGGTGGTGCAATGTGGACGTACATCTGTATGATATTATTGTACAATGTATATAGGTAGAGGGAAAGATACTTACAGTTTGGCGGATCTGTTGTAGTGTTTACAAATTATATTACTATTTTATATATACTAGCAAATATATGCACCCTCCGGGTGCAAGTATTTAATTTTTAATGTAATAAAATATTGTTTAAATTAGAAAGGCTAATGAAACTAAATAAGAATACAGATAAAAAGATTTGAAACAGAGGGAGTATAATAAAAGATTTGAAACAGAGGGAGTATAATAAAAATGAACAACTGAAACTTACTCTTCCATCACTCTCGTCTTTCATTGTTATTTTTTCGAATTTAAGTATTTAGTTAAAAGAGGAAGTGAAGAATAAAATGACAGTTATTTTATCTTGTTAATGGATTTCATTTAAGATTTTTGCTTATATTCATTAAAATAAAACCAAACAGTTAGAAATCAATAATACTTAGCACATATTTATTAAATTCGATTTTTTAATATTAATATGCAAATTAGCCTTCCCGTTCACATTGTAAAGCGCTATTTTGTTGTATATATAAATATAATTGCATGTTGTTAGTATGTAGTCATAGTTAACAGTATTAATAATGTAAGACAATTTTATTAATAATTGAGGTTTAGATAAAAATAAAATCATGGAGAATGTGATGTCAATAACTAAGAGAATTGTGACTTGAGTAGGAATATAGTTTCGGTTACAGGCAGAAAAACACACAATCTCCATTATAATAAGATATATATATATATATATATATGTATATATATATATATATATTATACCTATAATATATAATATATATATAATTGGGTAGAAGAGGTGTGTGTGAGTTATGTATATATATATAGGTGTGTGTGTGTGTTGTGTGTGTGTAGGAGAGAGATATCTGTGTTTGGGATTTGGGTGGGGGGACGTACAAATGATCTGAGATCGAAATCCCCTGTATAATTGTTTATAGCACCCCCAGGGGGATTTGGGCATAATGGAACCTGATTATATGAATCCATTTCGTGCCATGTTTTGATTGGCCAGATTAACTTCTTTGGAGCAGTAATGGTTAGAATCATGGGCTCATCGATCCGAGTTCGAATCCTAGATGAGGCTGTTTGCATTTCACATAGTGCTAATGGTAAAAAAAAATTCTGGATATTAAAGTAAGAAAAAAAGAAAGAAATGAAAAAGAAGGAAAAAAAGAAGGAAACTAATTGGTAGTCAAATATAGAACAAATAAATGATAAATGAATAAAAATCTATGGAAAATGGTGAATACCAAAAGAAAGAAAGAAAGAGAGAAAGAAAGAAGGAAAGATAGAAAAAAGAAGAGAGAAAGAAAGAAAAGAAAGAGAGAAAGAAAGAAGGAATAAGAAAAGAAAGAGAGAAAGAAAGAGGAAGAGAAAAAAGAAGAAAGAAAGAAAGAAAGAAAAAAAAAAGAAAGAGAAAAAAGAAGAAGGAGAGAAAGAAAAAGAATAGAGAGTCAAAGAAAAGAAGAAAGAAGAAAAAACGAAGAGAGAAAAAGCAAAAGATGCACAGAGGTAAAAAGAAAGAAGGAAAGAAAGAAAAAAGAAAGAGAGAAAGAAAGGAAGAGAAAGAAAAAAGAAAGAGAAAGAGAGAAAAAAAGAAAGAGATAAAGAAAGAAAGAAGGAGAGAAAGAAAAATAGAAAGATAGAAAGAAAGAAGGAGATAAAAAAAGAAGGAGAGAAAGAAAGAAAGAGAAAGAAAGAAAGAAAGAGAGAAAGAAAGAAGGAGAGAAAGAAAAAAGAAAGAGAGAAAGAAAGAAGGAAATAAAGAAAAAAGAAAGAGAGAAAGAAAGAAGGAGAGAAAGAAAAAAGAAAGAAAGAAAGAAAGAAGGAAAAAAGAAAAAAGACAGAAAGAAGGAAAGAAGGAAAGAAAGAAAAAAGAAAGAGAGAAAGAAAGAAAGAAGAAGAGAAAGAAAAAAAGAATAGAGAGTCAAAGAAAAAGAAGAAAGAAAGAATAAAACGAAGAGAGAAAAAGCAAAAAGATGCACAGAGGTAAAAAGGCTAAAAATACAGAGAGAGCGAGATTAGAGTGATCGTAATTAAACGCAATGAAATTAACTTTTCCCATTTTTTAAATAGTTGTCCCTAGAAACAACCTGTTCTACCCTTAAGATTATTTAAGAGGGATGTTGTCATGGTAATACAAACATCCCCAGATAATTCCATCATCTGCTTCGCTGAAAATGAAGGAAGGAAATTTTAAAAAAAAAAGACAAAAATAAAATACAAAGGGTGAGTCAAAAGTTTTGCAATGTTTGTTTCCGTGGGCGTTTCAAATAGAAGGAGATACCTTGCGTCAGGTGGAATTATGAGAAAAGGATGGGGGCAGGGGGGGGGTTGTTAATTCACTACGAATTCGTTCCGGATGCTCGAACCATCGAAGCCGACTCCGAACAGCTGGAGCGGATATCTTCCATTGTGCGGCAAAAATCACCGGCCTTGGTTAAACAGAAAGGCAGGCTCTTTTCTGTGACTGGACAACGCAAGACCTCATAACTATCCAACGACCCGGAATAAAACCCAGGAACTTGGGGGAATCGAACTAAGTAGTTACATTGACTCTTTTCGGACGGAATATTTTCCGAAATCTTAACAGTTTCAAAACCCAATTCAAAAATTGATGTGAATCAGATCATGTAGTTTATCAGTGATGAGGCAATACACCGGGGGCAAATCAGAACCACGAAATTGTCCCTTTTTTGTTTGACTCTACTTTCTCTCTCTCAATATATATATATATATATATATATATACAAGATGTGTCATAAAAGTATCGAGTTTTGAGCTGTATTTACCAAGATAGAAATGAACAATGAATGGAATGTTATTTTTTTTTCAGAATAAAATGTGTGTCAAAAAAGTATCGAGTTTGAAGCTGTATTTACCAAGATAGAAATGAACAATGAATGGAACGTTATTTTTTTTCAGAATACAAGGTGTGTCAAAAAAGATACAAATGAATAATGAATGGAATGTTATTTTTTCCAGAATACAAGGTGTATTATAAAAGTGCCGAGTTTGGAGCTGTATTTACCAAGATAGAAATGACCAATGAATGGAACGTTATTTTTTTTAGAATACAAGGTGTGTCATAAAAGTGCCGAGTTTGGAGCTGTATTCACCAAGATAGAAATGAACAATGAATGGACCGTTATTTTTTTTAGGATACAAGGTGTGTCATTAAAGTGACGAGTTTGAAGCTGTATTTACCTAGATAGAAATGAACAATGAACGGAACGTTATTTTCTTTTCAGAATACAAGGTGTGTCATAAAAGTGCCGAGTTTGGAGCTGCATTTACCAAGATAGAAATGAACAATGAATGGAACGTTATTTTTTTTAGAATACAAGGTGTGTCATTAAAGTGACGAGTTTGAAGCTGTATTTACCAAGATAGAAATGAACAATGAATGGAACGTTATTTTTTTAGAATACAAGGTGTGTCATAAAAGTGCCGAGTTTGGAGCTGTATTTTCCAAGATAGAAATGAACAATGAATGGAACGTTATTTTTTTAGAATACAAGGTGTGTCATGAAAGTGCCGAGTTTGGAGCTGTATTTACCAAGATAGAAATGAACAATTAATGGAACCTTATTTTTTTTAGAATACAAAGTGTGTCATGAAAGTGCCGAGTTTGGAGCTGTATTTACCAAGATAGAAATGAACAATGAATGGAACGTTATTTTTTAGAATACAAGGTGTGTCATAAAAGTGCCGAGTTTGGAGCTGTATTCACCAAGATAGAAATGAACAATGAATGGACCGTTATTTTTTTTAGAATACAAGGTGTGTCATTAAAGTGACGAGTTTGAAGCTGTATTTACCTAGATAGAAATGAACAATGAACGGAACGTTATTTTCTTTTCAGAATACAAGGTGTGTCATAAAAGTGCCGAGTTTGGAGCTGCATTTACCAAGATAGAAATGAACAATGAATGGAACGTTATTTTTTTTAGAATACAAGGTGTGTCATAAAAGTGACGAGTTTGGAGCTGTATTTACCAAGATAGAAATGAACAATGAATGGAACGTTATTTTTTTAGAATACAAGGTGTGTCATAAAAGTGCCGAGTTTGGAGCTGTATTTACCAAGATAGAAATGAACAATGAATGGAACGTTATTTCTTTTTCAATGTCAGAGGGTTTGTATCATAGGTAAGAAAAATCCTCATATTTATTAAAGAAGTAAAAAAAAAAACAATTTGAAATGAAAACTTAGCCCCGTCCCTCTCAAATAAAATGTTGCGTGCATGTAATAATCAAACAATTATTTTGAATATTTTCCACATCAATTTTCCACAAAATTTAGGTATTTATTTATTTGAAAACTTTTTAGTAAACTTCTTGTTACTGTAAAAAAAGGGCGCGAGTAAAAAACAATTTTTAAAATTGCTTACTCAAATTTTGGGTGTATATAGCATAAGACTATTGTGACGTAAGCTGTGACGTAGAGTTATGACGTAGTTTTTGTTACAGACAGAAATACAGACAATCTCCATTATTAATAGATGTGGATAATGCCAATAGTATAGTATAAGTAATGTAAAAGAATTTTTATTAATAATTGAAGTTTAAATAGAAATAATAATCATAGAGAAGTTGACATAAATAACTAAGGGAATTGTGACATGAATGGTGATATCGTTTCGGTTACAGACATACAAACACACAATCTCCATTATAATAAGATATTTGAAGTAATGTAATTTTTTTTTGTCCTGGAAAATCTCTGAGATATTTTGTTCAACATCTTCGTAAAAAAAAACAATTAAAAAAAAAAAATTAAAAAAAAAAAAAAAAAAAAAAAAAACCGTATGTATTGAAAACGTAAAATTAGGAAAAAATATTCAATATCCTTGCGTTGCGGGCATTTTGTATTTCAGGTAAATAACAAAATGTCAAGATTAGTTGAAAGGGACAGTCTGTTTCTTTTTTTTATTTTGTGGTTGTTCACGACCCCGGATTGTCGCACATTACACGTTCAGATAAAGACGTTGCAAATAAATAAATAAATAAATAAATAAAATAAATTATATATTTATATATATAATAAAAATAATAGAAAAAACAAAACTTTTCATCCTAAAAGTCAACGTAAATGTGTTTTTTTTAATTCTTTTTATTATTGTTGCTTCTTTTAGCCGAAAATATTCGCCATTTTGTTTATTGTCTTTTTTTTATCGCATCTTCGTAGCCGTAAGCATGAAAAATATGTTATTTCCAAACGAAGGAAGAACTATACACTGTATTGATATCCTTTTTAAAACGATTCATTCAACGGAATAAGATCCAACGGTTTATATCAACAGTATCACACACACACACACACACACACACACACATATATATAATATATATTATATATAATATATATATATATTATATATAATCCAAAAGTCCAGAGAAGAAATCTTCCTTACGACACAAGAGTTTTATTTAAAAAAACCTGTCGCAGTTTGAGAGCTCAATGTGTGCTCTTAATATTAGAGTCACAGAGCAAATATATAAGTAAAGAAATAACAAAAGACTTAGAGATTTAGCGTTATAGTCTATTTCAGGGAGCTTAGACAAAGTGTCTAACTCTCCCAACTCATCAGATGCGAATCCTATTATTCGCATCTGATGAGTCAGGAGAGTTAGACACTTTGTCTAAGCTCCCTGAAATAGACTATAACGCTAAATCTCTAAGTCTTTTGTATTTCTTCTTATACATTATATATATATATATATATATATATATATATATTATATATAATATATAAGTAAGAAATAACAAAGATATATATATATATATATATATTGTGTGTGTGTGTGTGTATGTGTGTGTATATATATATATATATGTGGGGTGTGTATATATATATATATATATATATATATATATATATATATATATATATGTATGTATAATTAGATTAATCATGACAAGCGAATTCGGCGAATACCATGTGCGACGTGAGGAACACTGTACATCTGTTTGACCTAATTTGGTCTCATCTGCAGTGTATACCTACGATCTCCCCCCGACAGAGATCGAACCGGAAAACCCAGAATGCAGAGTCAGAAACTCTAACCCTAGGCCAACCGGACACGCCACACATGAAAGTGACAGTTATCTCTAGGCTGCACGTTCAATCCTTGTCAAGGGAATCAGTAAGATAAAATAATAATTAACACAGTTAACATCTGTACCCAGCTATGGTTAGCGGAATGAGAACAGCCTACCCCCGTGGATTGAATAAAGGTTTGGGTTCAAAGTTCCGTTATGACTCCCGATTACGACAAGAAGGTTCCTGGATTCAAAGAGAAGGTTCCCGAGTTCGAATAGAAGTTTCCCGAGTCAGACAAGTAATAAATTAACAAAGCCGGAGGGCACATTGGCCGAAACGTTGTACGTATGAAATAACGATGAGGACAATAGTCCGAATAATCCAGATATTTTTTTTTCTAGTTAACCCATAGCTGGCTCCCTAAAAGGTACTACCAATCCCAGTACCGCTGGGTCTCATGTAGAGGTCGAACTGATCTATTTAAAAATCATTCGTGTTTTATAGGACGATATACAATATATATAAAGTACCCCTTCATCACCATTACTCCCCAGGTCAACTCTGACCCGGAGTGGTAGTACCTGTTAGGGTTCAATCTATATGTTAAAGAGAAAAAATGTTTTTTGAAATAAATAGAGTACCCATCAAGAATGAATAAAACAAAAACGTCTTCGGCATAAAATGAGCCTATCGGTTGATATGCCGTAAGTAAGTAAAGTCGTCGGGGTGGCCTAATGTTAGTATCAGCCAATCAGCGAGGGAGTCTGTCTTCTTTTCCCTAGCGCTAGACCAAGGAGATTGTTTTTGCGTCTGAGGTGGAGCGCCACACCTACCATGAGCTTCTTACTTTACCGCACAAATCCCTGTGCTACTCATACGCTGAGTTGGCGAGGGCCGGTATCGAACTAGGAACCTTGTGGTTTCTAGCCGAACGCTCTACTGACTGAGCTAACCCGGACCTATAATGACATGCCGTAAAACCCCCAAAACCAACAAAGCTTTTCCAAGACCGTTTGCTCTACCAAGATTAAAGAGGCCAAATCTTATCTATCTGAATTTTAAATTTATTCTCCGCCCTGACGGCTGGGGCGTTAGAATGCACCGACTGCACCTCTGCAGAGGGGTAAGACTCCCTCCAATGGGGCCACCTGTTGGCCGTGGATGGCGACTCGTGATGCTTAAGGATAGAGCCCGGGTGGATGAGCAGTCCATGACATGCAATACTCCACTTTGGCCCTATCTTGGGCTAGACGGACGGTCGGAGAGGCCCCCACCGATCAATCGGCTGGTCACGTCAAGCCCTAGCACCTATATGATTTTCCCAACCCTATTGCCCTTATGGCAAGCCCCAACCCCTTTGTATCATATGGGTGCTAGAAGGCGGTGCCTACAGGTCTACATGTCCTGGGAATGACGTTAAACTCTATCTGATGGTGAGGTTCCAGTTTTGGAGGTTTGGGGAATGTGGAGCACCCCTTCATCACCATTGCTCCTTGATCCGCTCTGACCTGGAATGGTAGTACCTGTTGGGGTCCCATCTATGGGTTAAATAGAGAAATGTATTTATAAAAGATTGTATTATCCATTAAGAATTGAGTTATTTCAAAACTTTATCGGCATTAAATGACCCACTGAGGTTGATATGCCGTAAAACAAAACAAACCAAACAAATTCATTCAGGCTTACAATGGGTATACAAAAATATTCTAACACAATTTGTTTTCTATTTAACCCTTAGAGGGCACCCTAAAAGGTACTACTAATCTAGTACCTGCTGGGTCCTATGTTGGGATCGAATTGATCTATTTAAAAATAATTCGTGTTTTATAGGACGTTATACAATATATGACCGTGTACAATACATTATATTTGTAAACGTTATGAAGCGGCATTAATAGTTCAGATAATAAGAGAATGGAAAATCGATCATTCTCTCAAATCGATTGCGTGATTTTTGTTAAAGATGTAGACATTCAATGGAAACGACGTCAGCTTTCAAATATGTTCCATTAAATGAACCGACGCGGAGTTGAAACAGACGCTGAGACAACAGTCTTCAATTCACAACACGTCATATACGAATCATGTATATTGATTAAAAGTACTAGTACAAAATTTAAAAAAAACGCACTCCGGGCGATGTAAAAATAGATTTTTGAAACATTGCCTGAGGGGCGGGAGTAAAAAAATTCAATGTCAGCGAGTTTGTACCCTAAGTAAGTAAAATCATCAAATTCATTAAAGGGTCAAAAAATAAAACAATTTAAAATGTAAACTTTAAATATCTATTAAAATAAAACAAACTATATATAGATATATAATACCAGTCGTGTATTTATTAAAACTTGTTTTAAAAAAACAATGAGGACTGTTGCATGTTCAGATTTTGAGTGTATTTATTCTATGTTATGACGATTTTGGGTAATGTGATATAAGCAGTGACGTAATTTTTGTTACAGACAAAAACCGGTAGCGAATCTCCATTATTAATTAAAATTAATATTCATTAAATGTTAATATTAATATTAACTAAAGAAATTTGCACGAAACGTAACAAAAATCAAGAGGAGCTATTTAAGCCAGAAACGATGATTTGAAATTTCATTACATATAAATGCTAATGTTGTCTTTGCAATAAATAATACAAAAAAATATCCAATGACAATCGATATAATACTGCACAAATTCAATCGAAGAAACATTTTTAAAATCAGGGTTGTAGATTATTTACAATGATTTGCCGGTAAAAATCTGTGAGGTGAGGAGCGTTTTAAAGATATCTACCTTAATTTGCCGACAAAAAGTGACTAAAACACGACTCGGAAAATATCTAATTTCGCCTGATACTTGCTCAGTAAAACATAGCGTAAATTAGGACGGGAGACCGGGACGACATAAGATAAAAATTACCATAATATATTCAGTAATTCACAATTCCAATATTATAGATAAAACAAACATGTAACTTCGTTTTTTTTTTTGGGGGGGGGGGTCAATTCATTTCAATTTTATGTTGGGCAACGGAAAAGCCATTTGGAATGTTTCATTTTTGAAATTGATTGAAATAAAATGGGACAAATAAGAAATCTGCGATTAACCGACACCATATAATCGGGATTTACATTTTTGCCTTGCATCTTGGACCATTTGGACGTTCTCCTTTTAAAATTTGTGGGTGTTGCATATATATCAAGTGTCGCTCTGTCTCTGTAAGTTAAAACTATTGTCGGTATCAGCTGGACAACGAGGAAGTCTATCCGCTTTTCGCAAGCGCTAGCCCACGGAGATAGTTCTTGCTGAGGTAGAGCGCCAAACCTACCGCCATCTCTCCATTTTACCGCACATATCAGATAGCCCAATTTATGCTACTCATATTCTAAGTTGGATTATTGTCGATATCAGCTGGACAACGAGGAAGTCTATCCGCTTTTCGCTAGGGCTAGCCCACGGAGATAGTTTTTGCTGATGTGGAGCGCCAGACGTACCGACAGCTCCCCCACTTTACCACACAGACGAGATTACATAATCCATGCTATTCATGCTGAGTTAGCAAGGACGGGTATCGAAACCAGGATCCTTGCGATATACTAGGCGGATACTCTAACAACTGATCTAAACTGGCCCTTACGAACAGTGTTATGGTTTCGAGTATTCCTAACAGTAAAGTTGGCGGATTTGCATATTGTCGGTATCAGCCGGACAACAAGGGAGTCAATCCCCTTTTCGCTAGCGCTAGACCAGGGAAAATATCTTTGCCTTTGAAGTGGAGCGCCACATTTACCGTTAGCTCCTTACTTTAGCGAACAGATCTGATTACACAATCTATGCTACTCATGTTCTAACTTGGCGGGGACCGGTATCGAACCAGAGACCTTGCGATTCTTAGGTATAAGCCTGACAACGAGGACGTCTATCCCCTTTTCGCTAGCGCTAGCCCAGGGATATTCATTTTGCTGAAGTGGAGCGCAAGACGTACCGACAGTTTCCCACTTTACCACACAGACAAGATTACACAATCTATGCTACTCATGCTCTGAGTTAGTGGGGGACCGGTATCGAAATCAGGAACCTTGTGATATCCCAGGTGGGTCCACTACCGACTGAGCTAAACCGACCCCTATGAACAGTTCTATGATTTCAAGTACTCCCATCTAAGTACTTTTGTTGATCCGTTGACAGTTTTTGGTTATTTAATCCTATTTCAGCCGAGTTGGTAAAAGGAACGAAACCAGCTCTCCTTCAGGACACTATAATCTATGCTACGACCAGCATAGAATAATCCTCAGACATTATAGCATTATATTTGGTATCATTCCAATAGAACGACTGTAATACTAAGCCGGAGCATCGCTCTATAAACCGAAACCGTGCACCAGCACTTTATTATATTGGTACCCTGACCGGGAGGATACCAAATTTGGCGTATTGGTCTATTGTTAGTATTAGCCGGAGAGCGAGGGTGTCAATCCTCTTTTTCGCTAGGACTTGAATGTTTTTTGCTGAGGTGGAGCATTTTACTATAGAGATCAGATTATACAATCTATGCTATTTGTGCACTGAGTTGGCGAAGACGGGTATCGAACCAGGAATCTTACGATAACCTAGGTGGGTGCTCTACCGACTGTTCAAAACCGACCCTATGAACAGTTATATGGCTTCAAGTACCCGAGTTCAAATCCTGGACGTGCTAATTGCATTTCACTTAGCGCTAATATCCTTGGGAAAGGTATGAATCCTACTTTCCCTCGAGCTATGGGTAAATAGTAGGGCAGATTGGGC
>CM042180.1:48154853-48159853 GCA_023376005.1 Doryteuthis pealeii | reverse complement strand
TGACGATTTTGTGTACATCTACTACAGACAGTAGGCTTTATGGTTAGGGTTAGGGTTAGTGTTGGGGTTAGATTTAAATGGTGTTACACAGATCAGAACCTTTCTTTAGAAATGTATTGGAATTGAATTTACTATAGAAATGAATTGATTATTATTTTACTACAGAAACGTAAAAAGCATTTGAAATGGGAAAGTCCATAAACCCAAGTGACGATTTTGTGTACATCTACTATAGACAGTCCAACTCGCAGGCTTTACGGTTAGGGTTAGGGTTAGTGTTGGGGTTAGGTTTAAATGGTGTTACACAGATCAGAACCTTTCTTTAGAAATGTATTGGAATTGAATTTAATATAGAAATGAATTGATTATTATTTTACTACAGAAACGTAAAAAGCATTTGAAATGGGAATGTCCATGAACAAAAATGATGATTTTGTGTACATATAATCCAACTATTCTCCAACCATCATTAAGACTGAAACCACAAAAGACCAGAGAGAAAATAAATAGCAATACATAGTAGCCAAAATTTTAACTCGCTTAAAAGCCACCCTCTTGGGCGGCAAATATGCTCAATAATGGCACTTCATGCATCGAATAAAAATAATTCGTCGCAAGAAATCGAGTAAAAATCGTCGAAAACTTGGGAATCCAAAATTTCAGAATTGCGAGTTCGGATACAACCCGAAATGTTTTTAATTTGTCTGCAGAGTCTCCCTGATTTCAATATGTTGGGCTACGGCCTCTAGGAGTAAAACTGGAAAGACGTGACACACTGGCATTCGCATATGTTATTAGAGAAGGATTGTGGGTTCAGTTTAATTTGCTTGCGGGGTCGGTCTGATTTACGAGTGGGGTTAGTTTTGGATGGTGTTGCGTTGATCAGGATTTTTTCTTTAGAAATCTATTGGAATTGAATTTACTTTAGAAATCGACTGACTATTATTTTACTAGAGAAAAAGTACTGGAAACGATTTTACAATAGGAAAGCATTTTAAATGCATTGGTAATTGCTATAAAATACATAAGAAATCATTGTACTAAAAAAATGCATTGGAAAACTGTTGAAATTTTTCTGGATATAAGGTGTGGGCTAGACGCCCACTCTTATTTATAGACTGGGCGATAGTCATGTGACCAACTGCTTGTCCAATTATTGGCAGTTCTCTGCTGCTGATATTGTTATTTATACTGGCCTTTTCTAGTCATACCTAAGAATTACTACTTGGATCTTCTTGGACGACGGACCATAGGATTCTATATCACAGGACTTATTCACTTACCGAAGAATTCTATATCACAGGAATTATTCCCTTACCAAAGGATTCTATAACTCGGGACTTACTTACTTATTTACTTTAAGTTCTTTACAACTGGCCAAGAATGGCGGCCAGATACTTAACAAAAACATTTACAAATGGAATGTGTCGCAAATTCCTTTCGAATACACTGAAAATACATGTTAAAATCCTTGTCAAATCCTATTACAAATAGTAGTGCAATACCATTATAAATGCTTTCTGTCCTTGTCTCTCATTGGCCAATTCATTTCGAAAGTGCCTGCTGTTGTTGGGAAAGTCCATAAACACAAGTGACGATTTTGTGTCTATCTACTACAGACAGTCCAACTCGGCAGGGTTTAGGGTTAGGCTTAGCGTTAGGGTTAGTTTTAAATGGTGTTACACAGATCAGAACTTTTCTTTAGAAATGTATTGGAATTGAATTTACTATAAAAAAAGATTTTAGTTTAAGATGGTATCTAATAATTCGACCAAGAGATAGACCGATCGGATGGGGGTCTTATGCCTCTACAGAGGTGCAGTCGGCGTGTTTTACAGTCCCGGTCAACAGGGAGGCTGTGTACTTTTATGAGAGAGGTCTTAAAATAAGAATGTACCCATTTTTTGGCACAGGGTAGCAGTTAGTGCAACATAATTTCCATTTTGTAGTTTCTATATTAAATTAGCGTATGCTTGGAAATACATACGTCTCGAATGAAACTCTCATTAATTGGACAAGAACGAAGGCAGAAACGCAAAGATTAACAATCGATAATGATCGATAAATATATATATATATATATATATATATATATATATAATATATATATATATATATTATATTCATGGACGGATAATGATTGGAGGCAAGGAATCGTGTAATACAACCAAAGTTTAAATGTCTGTTTCAAAAACTATTTTTACATACCCCGATCATTTAAACTTGGTCTCTCACTGTCTCACGGGATATTATATATATATATATATATAATATATATATATATATATATGAGAGAGGAATATCGCTATATGGCTCATACGACATTAGGACGCCCCAACTTATATATATATATATATATATATTATATATATATATATATATATATATATATATATATATAAGGATCTAGAAATCAGAAGAAGAATTGAGACCATCCAGACTACTGCACTGCTGCAAACGGCTAGAATATTATGAAGAGTCCTGGAGACCGAGGAGACTTGTCACTCAGACTCCAGTGAAATACCATCAGCGAAGTAAAAAGAAAGAAAGAAAGATATGAGGAATGAATGAAAGAAAGAAAGAAAGAAAGAAAGAAAGCGAAAGAAAGAAAAAAAAGAAAAGAAAGAAAGAAATGAAGAATGAAAGAACGAAAGAAATATAAGATGGCAAACATCAGAAGATGTAGAAGACATAAGAAATAATGCCCGTGCTCGCTCTCTCTCTCTCTCTCCTCTCTCTCTCTCTCTCTCTCTCTCTCTCTCTCTCTCTCTCTCTGTTAGTTTCTTTATGTCCCTTTGCTTGTGTATGCGTATATACGTACATGTGTACCAGCGCATGCGTCTTCATTTCCTATGTATATCCTGTCGTCAAATCAATCGCCCTTGTGCAAGTCAATCTCTTTCTTCTATTTCCCTTGTACGCCTTTATTTACCGGCGACATTCCGATCGACAAATTGAATTCCATATATCAACCCCTACCTCCCTCCCTCCCTCCCCCCTCTCTCTCTCTCTCTCACTCTCTCACTCTCTCTCTCTCTCTCTCTCTCTCTCTCTCTCTCTCTCTCTCTCATTTCCTGGCTTTTTTCCTCTTTCTTTTGCTCAGGTTCTTCTCACACATTTCCTCATTTCCTGTCTCTCCCCTCTCTCTCGAATGTACTTTTCTTATCTCTCTCTCTCTCTCTCTCTATCTATCTCTCTCTCTCTCTCTCTCTCTCTAAAATATACTCCTTCTTTTCTTATTTTTGTATTCACAACTCTCTCCGTCTGTCTAACCCTGTCTCCCTGTCTCCCTATCTCTCTGTCTGTCTGTCTGTCTGTCTCTGTCTCTCTCTTTCTCCCTTCCTACCTTTTTTCTCTTCTTAGCTCATGTCCTCCTCTCCTCACACCTTTCCTCATTTCCTCTCCCCCCTCTCTCTCTCTCTCTCTCTCACACACACACACACACACACACACACACACACACTCTCTCTCTCTCTCGAATGTACTCCTTCTTTTCTTCTTTTTGTCTTCCCTACTCTCTCTCTTTCTGTCTCTAAAATGTAGGGAGAAGTAGGGATGTGATCCATAGAGGACCAGCTTCATTTTGATGTATGATACAAGTCCTTGTGTTGGTAATTATACCTGTCCTAAACAAAATGGCATTACTTTTTGACATCCCTATGTGGAGAAGTAGGGACGTGATCGACAGAGGACCAGCTTCATTTTGATGTATGATACATGTTCCTGTGTTGGTAATTATACCTGTCCTAAACAAAATCGCATTACTTATTGACTTACTTACGTATATATAAAGATATAATATATACACTGAAAATTAGACACACACACACACATATATATATATATATATATATATATATATACCAACCCCTCCGCACGAGCAGGATGCGACACAAGGTCAATTTCTTAAGCGGAGTTTAACAGGTTTGAATTTAGAGTTTTCCTTCTCCTGGATCGGTTGCCTAACCAAGGTTAAAGAGCCCAATATGCCCTACTATTTGCCCATAGCTAGAGGGAGCGTAGGATTCATACCTTTCCCAAGGGTATTATAGCGCTAAGTGAAATGCAATTACCACGTCCAGAATTTGAAATCGGAGCGACGAGTCCATTTCCCATGACTTTAACCATTACACCACGCGCTTCCTTATTATATATATATTATATATATGTGTATATATGTGTGTGTGTGTGTGTGTGTGTGTGTCTGTGTGTGTGTATGTGTGTGTGTGTGTTTGGAAAAAATGCGGAATTGTCTAATATATTCAAAAGTCCAATTTCCCGATTTGTCGGCTCTTTAGCTGAGTGGTACTGGCGAAAAACAAACATGGAGCTCATTAAATGAGAAAACTCCATGTAGACCTTTGGCATATGTGGAATAATTCTTTATTGGCGTTGGAAGCAAGCTAATTAGAAAGAAACGTGTCCAATGTGACATCCTAAATCGACTTTCTGGAATAGGCAAAAAACGTACAAATAAATAGAGAATGAATTAGAAAATTTGATAGATAGGTAGATAGATAGATAGATGGATATGTTTCATAGATAAATGGATATAAAGAGACTCAGATATATATATATATATATATATATCTTATTATAATGGAGATTGTGTCTTTTTCTGTCTGTAACCGAAACTATATCACTACTCAAGTCACAATTCCCTTAATTATTTACGTCAAATTCTCAATGATTTCATTCTTTTAAACCTTCAACTATTAATACAATTGTTTTACATTATTAATACTGTTGACCATATCTACATACTAATAACATGTGATTGTATTTATATAAACAACAAAATAGCGGAATACAGTATGAACGGGAAGGCTTATTTGCATATTGATATTTAAAATTTGATTTTAATAAATATGTGCTTGGTATTATTGATTTCTAATTGTTTGGTTTTATCTTAATGAATATGAGCAAAAATCTCGGAGATAAATCTTAAAAGAAAATTATTTACAAGAAGAAATAACTGTAATTTTATTCTTTACTTCCTA
>CM042180.1:48142353-48149853 GCA_023376005.1 Doryteuthis pealeii | reverse complement strand
ACAAGCCGAAAACTACTATGGTTTTACGGTGACGTATTTAGAGAAAATCTTTTAGAGTCAGAAAATAGCAACATTGTTTTTGCTTTTTCTTTTTAGCTTATCATGATTTTTCCCCACTGTTTCGTATTTATTTATTTATTTTCGTATTTATTTATTTATTTCGTATTTATTTATTTATTTATTTATTTATTTATTCATTTATTTATTATTCATTTGTTTATTTTTCTCCACTGTTTCATATTTGTTTATTTATTTTCGTATCTATTTATTTATCTATTTTTCTACACTGTTTCGTATTTATCTATTTGTTTTTTGTTTTGTTTTTTCAAATGTGGATTTCTTGATAAGCCGACATGGCGTCTTCGATTTACCTTCTTGTTATTTTTGTTCTTACTTACATTGTTTTTTTGTTCGATAAATCCTCGCTTAATCCTGTCGATGTAAAAATGTTTGTTGTCGTTAATGTCGTTTTCGTAAATGCCAACATAAGCATATTTCACATTGGATTTTATGCAATCTTTTTTTTTTTTAATTCTTTCTTTTTATCTTTCATTTTTATTTTTTAAATATCTCAATTCTGGGTCGGCAGATAGCTTATTTATTAAAGTTTGTGGTAATTTATGAGGAAGTGCGTCCCGGTCTCCTGCCTCAAAAATTGCTGCCCGGTGACTATCAAAATAACAACCCCAGCTCGCCGTAATTCTTGTTTATTTATCATAATTTGTCGTAATCCTTGTTTAGATATATGAAGATGGATATATAGTTTGGAATAGACTGAGATAGATAGATAGATAGGTAAACAAACAAAATAATATAGATAGATATGAACAAATGGAGATAGATATTTTCGACAAGTAAATGTATTTGGGGGGGGGGTCGCTTCTTTTTTTGTCGTAATTCTTGTTTATTTAAACTAAAAACAAGACATTAAACAAACATGAATAAAAAAAATCTTAGTATTTAAAGTAATATAAATATGAACAAATTGAGATAGATATGAAGATGGGTAGTTTTGAATAGACTGAGCTGGGGTCGTTATTTTGATAGTCACCGGGCAGCAATTTTGGGGCAGGAGACCGGGAGGAACTTCCTCATAAATTACCAAGTTTGTATAGTAAAGTCAAGATAATCACTACAAATCACTGTCGTATTGTTTAAGGGAACAGAATAAATAGATCGGCTTCCTCTATCAGAAATACTAGCGTTACATAACTGATGGGTGTCCTATCAATTATATACCGGTGTGTCGTTTGATCGACTTGACAACGTCCGCTCATTGCTCTATACTCTTTTTCCAACGGAATAAATAGATCGGCTTGCTCTATCAGACACCCTGGTATTGCATAACTGATGGGTGTCCTATCAATTATATACCGTTGTGTCGTTCGATCGATTTGAGCACGTCCTCTCATGGCTATATACTCATTGTCCAACGGAATAAATAGATCGGCTTGCTCTGTCAGATAGCCTGGTGTTGAATAACTGATGGGTGTCCTATCAATTATATACTTATGTGTCGTTCGATCGACTTGAGAACGTCCGCTCATAGTTCTATACTCTTTGTCCAACGGAATAAATAGATCGGCTTGCTCTATCAGACAGCCTGGTGTTGCATAATTGACGGGTGTCCTAGCAATTATGTATTGCTGTGTCGTTCGAGCAACCTTGTATTATCAAACTCGACCATGTCCTCTCTTAGCTCTAGGATAATTCCATAAAAAACCATCCAGAAAAAAAAGGGAAAATTGTCACCCACCCACTTCAACTTTTCTGAATTTTTTCCAGATGTGAACTATATTAACATTAGACAATCCCCAAAATTTGAGCTTGTAATTCCAAAAATTGATGATATATATATATGTGTGTGCATGTGTATGTATATGTATATATATATATATATATATATATATGAAAAGGTGGAATGAAAAAATCACACAATGCTGTTAAAGAAGAAAACAATTTATGATATAATCATAGCTGATACTGATCAACATTTCGATTTTACAAAAATCATCATCAGAGCTCATTCACTCCCGTAGTTGTTTGGGTCGGAGAGGAATGTCAAATCAGTTTACAAAACAAAAAACCTTAATACTGCAAAAAAAAAATAAAAGAACGAAAGTCGTTACAATATTCACCAATGTGGGCATTCGCGCCATATATATGATTTGACATTCCTCTCCGACCCAAACAACTACGGGAGTGAATGAGCTCTGATGATGATTTTTGTAAAATTGAAATATTGATCAGTATCAGCTATGATTATATTATGAATTGTTTTCCTCTTTAACAGCATTGTGTGATGTTTTCATTCCACCTTTTCTTACTCATATTGTCGGATTCATTTCCTTTCTTTTAACTTATATATATATATATAACATATTTTATTGTTTCATAAGCTTTATATATATATATATATATATATATAATACTAACATTAGTCTGTGTGTGTGTGTGTGTGTGTGTGTGTGTGTGTGTGTGTGTGTGTGTGTTTGTACTAAACCCTCCGTATATCTATATATCTATCAGTTTTTGTCAGTCGGTTCATATCTATCTATTTATCTATCTATCTATCTTTTTTGTCTGTTCATATCTATCTACCTATCTAATTTTGTCAGTTTCTTCATATCAATCTATCTATCTATCTATCTTTCTATCCTGTTCTATACATGCATTTCTGTTTCTTCATATCAATCTATTTATCTATTTATCTATCTATCTATCTATCTTTCTATCCTGTTCTATACATGCCTTTCTGTTTCTTCATATCTATCTATCTATTTATCTATCTATCTATCTATCTATCTTTCTATCCTGTTCTATACATGCCTTTCTGTTTCTTCATATCTATCTATCTATTTATCTATCTATCTATCTGTCTATCTTTCTATCCTGTTCTATACATGCCTTTCTGTTTCTTCATATCTATCTATCTATTTATCTATCTATCTGTCTATCTTTCTATACTGTTCTATACATGCTTTTCTGTTTCTTCATATCTATCTATCTATTTATTTATCTATCTGTCTATCTTTCTATCCTGTTCTATACATGCCTTTCTGTTTCTTCATATCTATCTATCTATTTATCTATCTATCTGTTCTATCTTTCTTACTGTTCTATACATGCCTTTCTGTTTCTTCATATCTATCTATCTATTTATCTATCTATCTGTCTATCTTTCTATACTGTTCTATACATGCCTTTCTGTTTCTTCATATCTATCTATCTATTTATCTATCTATCTGTCTATCTTTCTATACTGTTCTATACATGCCTTTCTGTTTCTTCATATCACTCTATCTATCTATCTATTTATCTATCTATCTATATATCTATATATCTATCTATCTATCTATCTTTCTATCCTGTTCTATACATGCCTTTCTGACTCCTATCTATCTTAGTCAGTCTGTAGACATCTATCTATCTATCTATCTATCTATCTCACATCTGAATTCTTTCTTTGTTTTTGTTTTGAGTATTTCATGAGTTGGAAATCTATCTATCTTTCTATCCTGGTCTATACATGCCTTTCTGTTTCTTCATATCAATCTATCTATCTATTTATCTATCTATCTATTTATCTTTCATTCCTGTTCTGTGCATGTCTTTCTGTCTCATATCTATCTTAGTCTGTCTTTACACATCAATCAATCTATCTATCTATCTCTCTCTCTCTCTCTCTCTCTCTCTATATATATATATATATATATATATATATATATATTATATATATAATCTTTCTATCCTGTTCTGTGCATGCCTTTCTGTTCTCATATCTATCTTAGTCTGTCTTTACACATCAATCAATCTATCTATCTATCTATCTCTCTCTCTCTCTCTCTCTCTCTCTCTCTATATATATATATATATATATTATATATATATATATATATATATATAATCTTTCTATCCTGTTCTGTGCTTGCCTTTCTGTCTCCTATCTATCTTAGTCAGTCTGTAGACATCAATCAATCAATCTATCTATCTATCTATCTATCTCAGATCTGAATTCTTTCTTTGTTTTTGTTTTGAGTATTTCATGAGTTGCACATTCAGCAGGTAACAACCTTTTCAAGTTCTTTTTGGGAGAATCAAATAGTTAATAATGTCATCCTGTGCTTTTCTTTTGGTAAACAAGTCTCTACCGATGCGGTGTAGAGAGGCAGGAGCAATTAACTGATACAATAAACGGATCAACTCTGATACCATTTGATAATATTGCTTTCATTTGCTTTTTATATTACTTATTCAATATACTAGCAAATATATGCACCCTCCGGGTGCAAGTATTTAAGTTTTAATGTAATAAAATATTGTATTAAATCAGAAAGGCTAATGAAACTAAATAAGAATACAGATAAAAAGAGTTGAAACAGAGGGAGTATAATAAAAATAGAACAACTGAAACTTACTCTTCCATCACTCTCGTCTTTCATTGTTATTTTTTTCTAATTTAAGTATTTAGTTAAAATAGGAAGTAAAGAATAAAATGACAGTTATTTTTTCTAGTTAATGGATTTCATTTAAGATTTATTGAAGAGATTTTTGCTTATATTCATTAAAATAAAACCAAACAGTTAGAAATCAATAATACTAAGCACATATTTATTAAATTCGATTTTTTAATATTAGTGTGCAAATTAGCCTTCCCGTTCACACTGTAAACCGCTATTTTGTTGTATATATAAATATAATAGCATGTTGTCAGTATGTAACAGTGGTTAACAGTATTAATAATGTAAAATAATGTTATTAATAATTGAGGTTTAAATAAAAATAAAATCATCGAGGATGTGATGTCAATAACTAAGAGAATTGTGACTTGGGTAGGAATTTAGTTTCGGTTACAGACAGAAAAACACCCAATCTCCATTATAATAAGATATATATATATGTGTGTGTGTGTGTGAAAATGGAAAAGGAATTGAATCCGACAATATGAGGAAAAATGAGTAAAGAAAAGAAATGTAGATGGATAAAATGAATTTAATCGATATCACTTACACATGTGTTTCGGTCAGTTTATGTGTGTGAAAATATTTCGCACACATAGAAGATTCGACCTTCATCAGAGTGAACATTTATTTTGAATGAAAAAATTCGTTGGGAAAAAACAACAAGAGAGATTTTTTGGAAATATTCGAAAATCGAATTTTTGAAAATTTGGAACGCTGAAATAGAATGTTGAGATAGACCGTTATGATTTGGATATTTGGTTTTTCTAGGGGTTATGGTAGAAAATAGTTTTTTATTACAAAAAAAATAAAGTGTTATTATTTATCATTAACACGTTGAACATTTTTCTTAATAAATTAAACAACTTATACAAAATTATCTACCATCAAAGTTTGGTTCTTTTTTTTTTTTTTAATCGACCACATTTTTAACACTTCACCGAATTTTTCAAAACATAAACTAAGCTTTTCTTTACTCATTTTCCTCATATATATATATATATATATATATATATATATATATATATATATATATGAGTATGAAAAGATGGAATGAAACATCACACAATGCTGTTAAAGAGAAAACAATTTATAATATAATCATAGCTGATACTGATCAATATTTCGATTTTACAAAAATCATCATCAGAGCTCATTCACTCCGTGGTTGTTTGGGTCGGAGAAGAATGTCAAATCAGTTCACAAACAAAAAAATCCTAATTCTGCAAATAAGAACGAAAGTTGTTACATTATTCACCAATGTGGACATTCGCGCCATATATATGTCGGTCATGTCGATATGTATACCTTCATTTATGAAATACAGAACATAAAATAAAAAATTTAAAAAAATTAAAAATAATTAATCGTAAAAAATTCCTTTTCTAAAAATCTTTTGAATTCCAACCGTCACATTTTTTAATACCCATCCCCTTCCGTATAAATTAATTCGTCTTGTTGCCAACATCTCAAAATCCGCTACATTTGGATAGTTTACCGACAAAAAGGTATACATATCGACATGACCGACATATATATGGCGCGAATGCCCACATTGGTGAATAATGTAACAACTTTCGTTCTTCTTTGCAGAATTAGGATTTTTTTTGTTTGTGAACTGATTTGACATTTATCTCCGACCACAAACACCACGGAATAAATGAGCTCTGATGATGATTTTTGTAAAATCGAAATATTGATCAGTATCAGCTATGATTATATTATAAATTGTTTTCTCTTTAACAGCATTGTGTGATGTTTTCATTCCACCTTTTCATACTCATATTGTCGGATTCATTTCCTTTCTTTTAACTTATATATATATATATAATATATATATATATCTGTTCCCGAGATTTAATAGACATGTTGTGTTAAAGATTGTTTACGATTGAGGTAAGCGATCAGAAAGTTTTCCTTTTGAGTCATACCTAATTTTGAAAACTAATTAATTGATAATTAATGAATTAGGTGGGCATATCTGTTCGAATGTAAGGCTAAACAAATCGAGAAAAAGTCAATCTCTGTATATACATTTCGGCCTATTATGCCTCATCAGCAGAGTTATAGACATAGGTATATATATATATATATATATATATATATATATATATATGAGTATAATTCGTTTACAACATATATAATATATATGTGTGTGTGTGTGTGTGTGTGTGTGTGTGTGTGTGTGTGTGAATACAACGATATGTTTGTGAGTTCTTTTTGAAAGAAAACTCTTGCTTCTTTTGTTTAGTAGTAAAACTTATTGTGGTCGATTATGATGATTTCGCTAATTGAATGTGACACAGCGTTACCAAAATTTCTCTAGAAATAACAATTCCAATCATCGAATGATAGATTGATTGATTTTAACATCATGTCAAAGTGTCTGAGGTTATTCTAGAGCTATAGATTAGTGAATCCCGTTCATATATATATATATATATATATATATATATATATATATATATATATTTTAATGTTTTTTAAAAGTTGGGCATTATTACGAAGCATTAAAAATATATAAATGAATGAACTCGATATTATGGAGTATTGGATTCACTTATTTTTTTATTATTTTTTGTCATAAACTTTCAGGTTCGTTAGATACCCTTCATCAAATTAATGTTATTACTGTTTAACGGCTTCCTTGTCTGCGTTGTTATCGACAGTGGCAGCGTCTGAGAAATATTTATAATAACGGAGAATATATATATATATGTGTGTGTGTGTGTGTGTGTGTGTGTGTGTGTGTGTGTGTCTCCTGGTCGATTGATTAAAAGGAATTTTGAATTTTAGACTAGTTGCCTAACCAACGTTAAACAACCCAGTCTGCCCTACTATTTAACGATAGATGGATGGAGAGTAGTTGGAGACCTACCTTTCCAAAGGGTATTAGCGCTATAAGAAATGCACATAGCCTCGTCTGGGATTTGAACTCAGATCGACGAATCCATTTCCTACGACTCCAACCATTACACCACGCACCACCCTTTCTCCTCCTCCTCCTCCTCCTCCCCCTCCTCCTCCTCATCTTCATCAT
>CM042180.1:48107353-48137353 GCA_023376005.1 Doryteuthis pealeii | reverse complement strand
ATTTTTGTTACAGACAAAAACCGGAAGCGAATCTCCATTATTATATCTATGATTTCAAACTGTATCCAATGCAAACCTGTCAGAGGTTCTTTATATTATTGACATTATATCGATTCTACTCACAGTTCATCCATTGGAATCATGCATATTTTTAACACGTTGTCTATAGACAAGGTGTGATCAATTTGTCTCGAAATGGAAACATTTTTAGAAAAAAATAAAAGTCTAATGAAGACATGCGCATAGCTGAGAAATCGTATACTATATTTGTTTTGTCTCTGTTAGCCTGTCTGTCAGTCTGTCTGTCTGTCTGTCTGTCTGTCCAGGGATGCAATTGAAAACAAAGCCTTGTATCAAGATCAAACAAAACACTCTAGGCTAAATTTTTACGAAGAATCAAATTGTGATCTATCTATCTATCTATCTATCTCACTCTTTCTCTCTCTCTCTCTCTCTCTCTCTCTCTCTTTCTCTCTCTCTCTCTCTCTCTCTCTCTCTCTCTCTCTCTCTATATATATATATATATATATATATATATATATTATATAATATAATATAATAAATATATAAAGGTTTTACAAATCGAAAACATAAAGAGCGTCCACAATAATCAATCGACGTAATTTGCGGTCCATAAACATAACAGCAAGAAATGTTTTCGCATAAACACCAGAAGAATTATTAGCAACCTGATGATGGTGAAATAACGTGAAACCTGGGTAGTTGCTTATGGAAAACAATTATATTTAAAACATTCAACAAATAAATGAATAAAGCTCCTACAAATTTGTGGTTGAGCACTATGATTTCTTTGTTTCATCCCAAAATTTTTTGAATATATATATATATATATATATATATATATAGAGAGAGAGAGAGAGAGAGAGAGAGAGTGAGAGAGAGAGAGAGAAAGACTCATATGTTATTTATGGAGTTGAGCTTAGTGATCTTGAAATATATATGCCAATGTATGTATTTATTAGTTAAAACTCCCCTCTTAACTGGCAGCTAATGACGGCCGATGGATTAAGTATCCGACTGATGAAAAGTCAGTCGGGGTACGCTCCTGGCTAGAAATAGTTACTAAGTCTAACCACACTGAAGAGACATGAAACGTCGAAACGCGGTATCTGTGGATGACTATATAAATATATATATATATATATATATATATATGTGTTGTGTGTGTGTGTGTGTGTGTGTGTGTGTGTTTCTGAGTGCAAACAATTTTTGATATATATATTCGTATGTATATATATATATGTGTGTGTGCGGGGGGACATTGTACGATTTTTTCGTTCAATGCAAATCTTATTGTTATATACACAAGAAAATTAAATTGCATCGGTCTACGGCAGTAATTCTGCTAAATGAATTATCTCCCTTTTCGAGATTTATTTCTTTTTTCTTCTAATAGAGGGAGCTAAAAACAGACAACATTTACACGAAACTTGTCTGTACTGTTAACAACAGACTATTCATTTTAATTCTCTCTTTTTTTTCACTCCTTTCATATTCTTCTAATTACTTCATTCTCCAAATGTATTTACCATTGGAAGTGGCTACCCGGCGTCGTCTGATTTAATGTGAAGAAGGGCAATAAAAGAGTTAAACAAAACTTTCGAATATAACGAGACAATATCATATTACAATAGAGATTGTGTATTTGTCTGTAACCGAAAATATATCACCATTCAAGTCACAGTTCCCTTATCAATTGGGAAACAGACCCATCCAGAATTGGAACTCGTGTCGTTGTGTCTATTTCTTGAAATGGTAACCATTATACACCGGGTGCCTCCACAGTGGTCAGATAAGTACGTTCTAAAACCACGTGGCATTGTTAATGGTCCAGATAGAATCTTGTTTTAACATGTGTTCTCCCGTATATAAAGTCCCGTTTGAACGTGCCTTATCACCGGCGACTGTTTGACGATATTAAGTAATAAACTTCATTAGTCTCATACGTAACCGACAATGATCGGACGTACTACTGTCTGCAAAATTAACCCATTTATGACCGCACTGTATTTCTGGAGTTATTCGGATCGTTTCGCTTGTTCCCATTTTACGGCATGTCAACCCTTGTTGGGTCAATTTATGCTGAAGACGTTTTTGTTTTATTCATTGTTACCGGGCACTCAATTTTTCTAACAATCAGGAACATAAGCGATGTTGATTGTAAGAAAATACACCTGAACATGTTCCAGTTGATTAAAATACATTATCTTCATATATATATATATATATATATATATATATATATATATATATATATATATATATATATTGAAGGCGTAATAATGCACATTTATGTTTAAAAAACATATTTATTTCTTTTTTTTTTTTTTTCCTTTTATGAGTCCTAAATATTTTCAAGCAAATGCTCATCTTCAGAGGATTGAAAGATTTTTTCATAATTTTCATCTGTATTTGATAAATTCAACTGTGATACTGGTCCGTTGAATGTCTGATCCTCCCTGAGCAGGGCCTCATTATTTTATAGTATTATAAAAAAAGAAAAAAAAATTTATATATGAAATAATTTTCAAAACATCCCGCGATTTTTACGGAGTTTACCGAGCGTAATTACATCTTCGCCGGAAAAAAAGAAAAAAACAAACTTTCGCAGTTACGATCAGACATTCAACGGACCAGCATCACAGTTGAATTTATCAAATACAGATGAAAATTATGAAAAAATCTTTCAATCCTCTGAAGATGAGCATTTGCTTGAAAATATTTAGGACTCATAAAAGGAAAAAAAAAAAAAAATAAATAAATATGTTTTTTAAACATAAATGTGCATTATTACGCCTTCAAAAATATATTATTACATTCTAATTAATGCTTCGAACTCACTATAAAAATGATGATATAAAAAAAAATATATATATATATATATATATTATATATATATATATATATATATTCGAAGCGCTCTGGAGCGGGCCCCGAGGGTCTTTGCAGTCTCAATAATCACCCCGATGTTCGCTGACAGTGTATAAATAGTCCTGAAGCAGCACATTCCCTCTCTACAGAAGGTACGCTAGGCTAGTCCACAACAAATACTTACGTCCGGAGGGCGAGTTTTATATATACTAGACCCGATAAGGTACTCGGAATACTTGTATTTATAAAAATATAAAATAATATATTTATTCCTCGGTTGTGTGTAGACTGAGAGTCGTCAGCAGGGTTTGCACACACGACGGAGCTTTCAGGATCACTCTGCAAGCGATCTCGAACCTGATCTCGGTCTGCCCAAAACAGATTTCATACGTGCCCTTTTATTATTGTTCAACTCACGGGGTCACGCCTCTTTGATCGTGGCACCTATGCAGTTTTTCTGTAGAAACACCTCCTCACCCACGCACCCTGTTTTCCATGGTTATGCGCTACGCCTTCCGATTTTCTGTGCGTACACAGTGTCAAATGTACACCTGCATCTCTAGGGGCTAAAGGTAAGTTCAATGCCATATACTGTTTTTGTTTCAAAGCCCACACTTAAAACCTACGCACTTCCTGTGTGCAGCCCGGGCTTCAGGGGCAGACCGATTGACCAGGCAATACATTACATGAGTATTCTTGCTAGTCACAATAAAGATGAGTACAACAGTCCGAAAATATCAAGATAATATAATAAAATATGGTTCGTTTTTTTTAACGGTCTGTTTTATTTTTTTGTCTAATAGTGTAGAATTTTTCAAAGACTTAGTTTTTAATGATAAAACATCGCTGGAGTAAAAAGAAAATGTCGGTAGGAAAGATGGCATAGGAGGCTGTGATGGTAAAATCCATTTAAAGTAACGTCAAAGTTGTAAAAAACCGCAAAGTAGATTAGCGTCAAGTCGTACGAGAATTAAGCCAAATTCAGAACTCAAAATGACATCTTGGAAAAATGAGCAACACACGAGGGTATATTTTTTAAAAATACGGTGATGGTGTGAGTCAAAAGTTTTGCAAGATTTTCTGACGTCCCAGTGTTATATATTTCTTTACTCGGGTGTATGTAATCGGTGCGGAGCATGCTCGCGTATATAATAGTTAGACAGAGATTATGGATGATAGAGAAGATAGTTCTTACTGTTGATACTGTTGCTTGTGAAATAAGAAATCGCCGGAAAAGCAACACCAGATAATCAGGATTTACATTGTTACATTTCATATTCGATGATTTGGACGGTCTCATTTTTAACTAGAGGGTTTTGCAAGATAATAACGAGGAACAAGAGTCTTAATATATATGATGAATATAATATAAAATATGGATAATGATACTATATTTCTTACATAAAACAAGATGTACAAGATAATAACGGTTGTACAATTAAAGAACACGAGTAATCTATACATATATAAAGGCCAGTTGTGTGTATCTGTATGTTCGGAGGAAACTTCGAAAAAAAAAACAATTAACGACAAAGTAAATATAAAAATACATTCCTATCACCAGGGCTTGGTTTTTGAGCAAAAATTATGAAGATTTTATTCATGTTTGGGAAATATTTAAAAGTTAAAATTTGTATAGTAACAGAAGTAATTGAAATATGATGTTGATTGATTGAATTAATCGCCTCATTTATATTGTATTCTTTTTTAATTGTAAATTATTGAATTAAAAGTTCTTACTGTATTGTTATATATTTACGTGGGGATTTTATGGGGCATCCAGTGAGGATCTAACTTGTGATAGGTAATAATGGATCTGCGATATTAACTTTAAAAAAACTTCTACCCAGGCGACGCCGGGAAGCCACTTCTAGTAATATATAGACTGCGTGCATCTGTCCTCTACTGCACCGATATCTCTTGTTGGTTGTGTGGGGATTTTATGGGGCATCCAGTGAGGATCTAACTTGTGATAGGTAATAATGGATCTGCGAGACTAACTTTTAAAGAATCCCCCTTCTACCCAGACGACGCCGGGTAGCCACTTCTAGTAATATACAGACTGCGTGCATGTGTCCTCTACTGCACCGATATCTCTTGTTGGTTGTGTGGGGATTTTATGGGGCATCCAGTGAGGATCTAACTTGTGATAGGTAATAATGGATCTGCGAGACTAACTTTTAAAGAATCCCCCTTCTACCCAGACGACGCCGGGTAGCCACTTTTAGTTATATATAGTCTGCGTACACGTGTCCTCTACTGCACCGATATCTCTTGTTGGTTGCGTGGGGATTTTATGGGGCATCCAGTGAGGATCTAACTTGTGATAGGTAATAATGGATCTGCGAGACTAACTTTTAAAGAATCCCCCTTCTACCCAGGCGACGCCGGGTAGCCATTCTAGTAATATACAGACTGCGTACATGTGTCCTCTACTGCACCGATATCTCTTGTTGGTTGTGTGGGATTTTATGGGGCATCCAGTGAGGATCTAACTTGTGATAGGTAATAATGGATCTGCGAGACTAACTTTTAAAGAATCCCCCTTCTACCCAGGCGACGCCGGGTAGCCATTTCTAGTAATATACAGACTGCGTACATGTGTCCTCTACTGCACCGATATCTCTTGTTGGTTGCGACCGCAATGCACTGTTATTAGATGTTGCCCTGAGGAGACACAGCAGGAGTTTTAGTAGAACATATACTGGAAGGTGAAGATTGCGGCTAGCCAGGTACGTTAGCTGAGAGGGAACGTTGGAAGCAATCACGACATTTAACTCATCGCTAAGTTTATTGTTCTCGGGCATTACGTCACTCTCAGGCATGGACTCCAAACTATGCGTCACTAAAATTCAACTATCTAAAACAAGATGGTGATAAAGTTAGGTTTCCTCGTTTCTTTCTGAAATATTTTATTATTAGAAAAGAGGAAGAACATCTAAGTGTTTCATCGATAACTATAGACTACAAACGCACCTGTGCATCAGGGTAGGTCGATTTTGGAACTATAACGTCTGGCAAAAGTTGCAAATTGACATAATGCTATACATTTAATTAACCATTAAAATTAATTATTGAATCCAACGGTAGACACATTAGTCCCTGTTGTTTGTGTTAGTATTGCAATGTAAAATTTCAATTAAACTTGGTTTTAAAAATATTTTTCAACATTAAATGTATAGTAATTTGTTTTTTTTTTAATTATTTTTTAAGCAATATGTAATTAAAAACAACCTTAATCCCCAAACCCCTAAACCCAATTTGAAAAAAAAATCATTCGTACACTATAGTTAAACATGGATCACCCCCAAATAAGTTTCCGTTTTAATTTTGACGACGATTTGCAAATTTAACAAATAAAATTCCCTGACCTCCCACCAGGCCAGATAAAGTTAAGATCTTTTTTTATGTGGTGCTTCTTATGGGTCATCCTGCGAGGATCGAACTCGCTATTCAGTAGTAATAGATCTGCAAACGATTATTAAACCATGTTTTTATCTCTACCCCCGGGCTTCGCCGAGTAGCCGCTGCTAGTGTGTGTGTGTGTATGTATATATATATATATATATATATATTATTATAATGGAGATTGTGGGTTTGTTTGTAACCGAAACTATATTACTATACAAGTCACAATTCACTTTGTTATTTACATCACATTTACCATGATTTTATTTTTATTTTTATTTATACCTTAATTATTAATAAAATTGTTTTACAATACTTATAATGTTGACCATGACTACATACTATTAATATGCAATTGTGCGGTATACAGTATGAATGGGAAGGCTAATTTGCATATTGATCTTAAAAATTGATTTTAATAAATATATGCTTAGTATTATTGATTTCTAATTGTTTGTTTTATCTTATTGAATATGAGCAAAAATCTCTTCAATAAATCTTAAAAGAAATCCCTTAAAAGAAGAAATAACTAATATTATTCTTTACTTTATTTTAACTAAATAGTTAAATTAGGAAAATTTACCAATGAAAGACGGGAGTAACGGAAAATGATGGAAGAGTTAATTTCAAAGTTGTTGGTTTCATTAGCCTTTCTAATTTAATATGATATTTTATTATATTAAAACTTAAATACTTGCCCCGAGGGTGTATATATTTGCTAGTATATATATAAGAGAGTTTCATAATTTGCTTGAAGCATTGTGTATGTATTGGTTAGGAGGATGATTTAGAAGGCTACCACAATGCAGTTTGGAATATTCTTTCTTGAATTTTCGAGGTAATACCTCTTTATCAAAAGAATTGAACTGAAGCAGTCCAGCTCACACGAGAATACAGTTATTAAAAAATAACATCATTTTCAAAAAAAAAATCATTTGGTAAGAAATGCCATAGCTGGACTGCTTCAGTTCAATTCGTTTGATAAAGAGGTATTACCTCGAAAATTCAAGAAAGAATATTCCAAAGTGCATTGTGATAGCTTTCTAAATCAACCTCCTAACCAATATATACATATTGAGAGAGAGAGAGAGAGAGAGAGAGAGAGAGAGAGAGGAGAGAGAGAGAGAGAGAGAGAGAGGTGTGTGTGTGTGTATGTGTGTGTGTGGAAATGTATCTTGTTTGTTTTCCTTTGCTCGTCAACAGTGGATCGAACTGCCTCACGGATTTGTCCATCCAGAATTAATCCCGTGTGTTTATAAACGGTACATCCATTGTTTTCTTCTACTAAAGTCTTCTTCTTCTACTACTCTTCTACTGCCAAGACGTACACACCGGAAACATAGGCTCGTTTAATGCCGGGAGAATTAGGATGTCAAAAATAACGAATTTGTTTTTCTTAACGAAGTTTCGTCACGAGGATTAATTCTGTATTGAAACAACATGCCTTGCGGCTCGTCGCTTTCTCGCGGCAGAATGTTTAGACACTAACTATAACCGTAAGTATAAACAATAAAATCTAACATACTATCACAGTATAAACACAGAGTGTCTTGGGTACAAGTTTATAGGATTGTTTTTCATTTCAGCCCTTTTGTACCAGCGCTGATGTTACTATCTATGTATCTATCAATCTATGTTTTTTTTTCTGTAGACAATATGAAAGTAAAATGGAAGGGAATCCGACAGTATGCATAGAAAGTTTTTAGAAAAAACAAAAAGATGTTATTAGTTTGCTGACAGATCTGTTTCGACCTTTTAATAAAGTGGTCTTTTTCAAAGCAACTATATTTGAGAGGAAATACGGAATAAATAAACCGTTAATCACGAGGTACAAAAAAAATCGCTCTCATTCAGGGCTGGAATTTTTTTAAATTTGAAAATACGTATTTTGTGTTAAAAATAAAATACATTTTATTTTTAAAGATCAGAAGCATTTTTATCATTAGAAAAACTCAAAAGAGTTTGAAGTAAAAGTGTATAAAAATATCAAAAATGTTCAAGCTGTATTTCAACTACAAAAAGCAAGTTCTAAAAAGGTAAGTCCACAGCACAATTGATGAAGATGGAAAGTTTCCTGAATTCGTAATGTTAACCGCAAATCCTCAACTTGTTCAAAATCGAACGCATTGACTCCCAGTACATAAACGAGACATTTACATTTCCCTAGAATGTTGCACTAATTTATCTAAAGCTAGAATCGTTTACTAAGGATTATTATTATTAGTGACTTGAAACCGTATAATAGCTTGACAAAAACAATGACTGACTTCGGCATTATTTAAGACACGTCATAAATCACAAACCAACCAACCAACCAACCAACCAAGGTATTATTGAATGACGATTGCATAAAATTAATTGCGAATTCTTACGCTTATGTAAACGAACTTTAAATGGAGTAAGAAAATAACTTTTTTACGCACTGATTTTGAAATCTAAACAAAGACGACGCCAAACCGTACGATTGGGGTTGTAACCGTGTGAATTGTTATCGAAATACAATATATATATATATATATATATATATATATTAAAATGGGTACAAGAGATAATCTACTCATTGCATGACGACACACGTGAAATCGACTGCTATTAATCGGTGTCTCGATTAATTCAGTGGATTTAACCCTGAAGGTCCTTATGGTGAAACTCGAGTAGGTTATCTCTTGTACCCATGTTATAATAAATTTGCTCTACTTAGTATTGAGCACTTTGTATTTGTTATATCGCTGACTTAACCCCTGAATTCTGCACTTACTAACCATCGTGACCAAATTCACCGGCAAGTCAACTTTTCCTTCATATATATATATATATATATATATATATATACATATATATATATATATATACTAATCTCAGGTTCTAATAGTTAGATTCTTGCCCTGATGAGCTACAAAGCGAAACTGTCAGGAGATATATCTGACTCATTATGTTTAACTTTATATATATATATGTATGTGTGTGTGTAGGAAGCGCGTGGTGTAATGTTTAAAGTCATGGGAAATAGATTCGTCGACCCGGTTTTATATCCTGAATGTGGTCATTGCATTTCACTTAGTGCTAATACCCTTGGGAAAGGTATCAATCCTACTCTTCTCCCAGCTATGGATAAATAGTTGTGCAGACTGGGCTCTTGGTTAGGCAACCGGTCTAGGAGAAGGAAAACTTTGAATTCAAACTGTTGAACTCCGCTTAAGAAATTGACTTGTGTCACATCCTGCTCGTGCACAGGGCTTGGTAAATATATATATGTGTGTGTGTCTGTATGTTTGTGTCTGAGTGTCTGTGTGTAATATTAGTAATAGTAGTACCGAAATGGATGTAAGTCTCGACGCACTGTTTCAAGGCAAATCTAACACAGATTTTCATAGAGACAACGTTGATAAATCTAAGCTTTATTCTAATTAATTAATGATTCTGACTATAAATTCAATACTCATTGATAAACTCACCCAATTCTTAGGGGTATTGCGACGTAAGCAGTGGCATAGTTTGGTCACAGACATCGTTAAACTGAATCTCTATTAACATAAGATATGTAACTATCTATTTTTATTCTGTTTTTGGTGCATATACTTACCTACCCTGTTGATCGATTTTACGATTCAGCTAAATTTTTTTTTTTTTTTTTTGTGTGTCTGTTTTTTTTTGTGTCTTTTTTTTTTTCTCTTTTCCTTTTCTTGTGTTTCTTTCTCCTTTTTGTTTTGTAGTTTATATTTTTTCTAGATTCGTTTCCATTGTTCTTCGTTCTTTTGTTTTCGATTTACATAGGTAACGCGAAAAAGTAGACTAAATTTCAATGCAGTATAGAGGTGCCTCCCACAAAGATGTCTTCCTATTTGCGAATGAATCACAGAGACGTTGCTTAACTATAATGTCTCATTTCCCCCTGCTTGCTGCTCCCAGTTAGTTTTGTTTGTCTCCTCACTCTCTATTTACCCAATTTCCAATCAGTTTAAATATGTCCGATTTTATACTTTTACAAATTGAACAACTGTTTATTTAGTTGAAAACAAATTATATCCTAAAGCAAATTTGTTGCAGACGAGAGACTGGCATATTTAAATGCGAAATGTAAATCTGCGTATAAAAGAACACAGATAATTAAAGGGGAGACAAGATTCGTTGGTTGGTTGGTTGGTTGGTTGGTTGGTACGGTCTTTTTAAAAGCAACTATATTTATAAGGAAAGACGGAATAATAAACCGTTAATCACGAGGTACAAACAAACGCTCTCGTTCAGGGCCGGAATTTTTAGAAATTTTCAAAAATTCTAAAAATTCCGGCCCTGAACGAGAGCGCTTGTTTGTACCTCGTGACTTGTACGGTTATTTCCTAGTTGAGTAACATGATATTACAGGGTGACTCAGAAAAAACAGAACCCAATTTATTTATTTATTTTTCCATTAAACTAACCCTAAACCCCAACCCTAACCCTAACGCTAACCCAATCGTTAAGAATTAGCGTATTACAATGTTCGTTTATTTGAGGACATTTTTCCTTTTTCTTTTTGTTTACATTTAAGATATTATTTTAAAAAATGTAACCCTAAACTAGAAGTATTTTGAAACAGAAGATAATTTTAGCATTTTTTTAAATTATTAAGCCTTTTTTTTACAATTAGTAATACATTAGTATTATTTGGATTATTGGACTATTATCCTCATCTTTATTGTTACCTGTACAACATTTCAGGCATGTGCCCTGGGTTCCATCAGGTATTTCTTGTCGGATTTAGGAACCTTCACGAACTCGGGAACCTTCTCTTCGAACTTGGAAATCTTCTTTGCGAACTCAGAAGCCTTCTTGTCGTAATCGGGAGCGTTCACTTTGAACCCAACCCTTTATCCAATTCTGGGTATATACTGTTCTCAACCCGCTAACAATGAATGGGTATAAGTGTTAAGGTGTGTTAATTATTACGAAATTACTAATTAATTTTTGAAAAAGCAGTTTTCAGCAATTATAAGACTACGTATTTTGATGAAAGTGTACGTTATCGATTTTATTGTTTTTTCTCATGATTCTAATGCCTGAATTTACTTGTGAAAAAAAGCTCAATTCGGAGTTTTAGCTGACTTTTGAGGCCTGATAATCCCCCTGAGAGTGGGCAAAAATGGCCAATTTCGTATACAAATAAAGTACCAAATTAATATGATTTTCTGATAGAGTTAGAGGGTATCACATAGAAAAAGATGATTGAGTTCGCTTGAGAATTGGGGGAGATATGGGGCTTCAAAGGTGGCCCCAAAATGCCATTTTCAGCCATTATAAGTCTACGTATTTTGATGAAAATGTACGTTATCGATTTTATTGTTGTTTCTCATGGATTCTAATGCCTTGAATTTACTTGTGAAAAAAACGCTCAATTCGGAGTTTTAGGTGACTTTTGAGGCCTGATAATCCCCCTGAGAGTGGGCAAAAATGGCCAATTTCGTGTACAAATAAAGTACCAAATTAATATGATTTTCTGATAGAGTTAAACGAGGGGTATCACATAGAAAAAGATGATTGAGTTCGCTTGAGAATCGGGGGAGATATGGAGCTTCAAAGGTGCCCCCAAAATGCCATTTTTCAGTCATTATATATATTTACCAATCCCTCCGTACGAGCAGGATGCGACACAAGGTCAATTTCTTAAGCGGAGTTCAGCAGGTTTGAATTCAGAGTTTTCCTTCTCCTAGACCGGTTGCCTAACCAAGGTTAAAGAGCCCAGTCTGCCCTACCATAGCTGGAGGGAGATTAGGATTCATACATTTCCCAAGGATATTAGCGCTAAATGAAATGCAATTACCACGTCCAGGATTTGAACTCGGGGCGACGAGTCCATTTCCCGTGACTTTAACCATTACACCACGCGCTTCCTACTTTTTTCAGCCATTATAAGTCTATATATTTTGATGAAAATGTCGTCCATGGAATCAGTGTGATATTTAAACACGGTAGTACTTTTTTTTTTTTAATTTACTTATTATGAACTCTACACATCTTTCTACCTACCTACCTATCTATCTATCTATTCATCTATCTTACACACACCTATTATTTTTGTTCTGTATTTAGTTTTGTAGATTTTTAAGATTGGAAAATCGATACAAATTTGCACATGCAGCAGGAACCAATCTTTTCAAGTGCATTGTGGGAAAATCAAATTTTTGATAGTATCATCCTGTGCTCTTTTTGGTAAACAAGTCTCTACTAGTGCGGTGTAAGGAGACAGGAAGAATTAACTGTTACAAGAAAAGGATCAACTCTGATTTCGTTTGATAATATATATATATATATATTATATATATATATATATATATATGTGTGTGTGTGTGTGTGTGTGTGTGTGTGTGTGTGTATATATGTATATATATACATATACATATGTATATATATAATCCAAAAGTCCAGAGAAGAAATCTTCCTTGCGACACAAGAGTTTTACTTAAACAAAACCAAGACGCAGTTTGAGAGCTCAATGTGTACTCTTAATGTTAGAGTCACAGAGCAAATATATGAGAAAAGAAATAACAAAAGGCTTAGATATTTAGCATTATAGTCTATTTCAGCGAGCTTAGACTGAAATAGACTATAACGCTAAATCTATAAGTCTTTTGTTATTTCTTTACTCATATGTATATATCTATATTTACCAACCCCACTCAACCCCCGCCCGAGTAGGATGTGACACAAGGTCAATTTCTTAAGCGGTGTTTTACAGGTTTGAATTCAGAGTTTTCCTTCTCCTAGACTGGTTACCTAGCTAGAGAGAGATTTGGATTCTTACCTTTCCCAGGAGTATTAGCGCCATGTGAAATATAAAACAGCTTCGTCCAGGAATTGAACTCAGATCGACAATTAGACCATGCGCATCCATAAAAACACGTGAAATGCTTCACGAATTTGCGTATCATCCTTGTGCAGGGTCCAAGTTGAGACAGACAGAACAAAAAAAGTGACATAATTTCGGTTACAGACAAATAAAGACGGAATCTCCATTAAATATAGAAATAGCAGATATACATCAGACTTTATACATATTCAACTAACATCTATCTGGTTCACTATGGTAAAAAAAAATATGCCCATCAATTCACAGTTTACCGATATAGGTTTGTATGAGTACTACCATATTCATTTAGAAGAAGGGGAAGACATTGTCTTGCCTGCCGGAGTTGAACCCACGCCCTACCGAATGCAAGGAGGTACGATTTGGGCGCTGGATGGACGCGAGGTGCAGTTCAGATGCCCGTATGTTGGGGGCTACACGCGTCCATCCGAATGCACGAGAATTGTGCGTTGCACGGGCGCGAGGTTCGACTGATGTGCCCGGATGTTGGGGAACTATGCCCATAAATAACTGAAGTGAGTCGAGCGCGAGGAGACAAGTAGTTAGCCTACGCAAGACTGCAGTCTGTAAAGAAACACTTTGTAGACGACCCTGCATAAGATATTTTTTTTAATTCGACAAAGTTTGTTTATTTGTTTTGTTTTACGCATATCAGTCTCGGTGGGGTCATCTAATGCCGGCAAAGTCTTGAAATTAAATTCTTTCTTAATAGATACTAATTGTTTTTTATTAATACATTACTCTATTTAGCACATAGATGGAATCATAACCGTTACTACAACTCTGGGTCAGAGTAGACCTGGGAGTAATGGTGATAAAGAGGTCCTCCACATTCTCCAGAGCTTCAAAATTGGAATTTCGCCATCAGATAGTTTAACGTCATACCCAGAACGTCCTAATATATATATATATATTATATATATTATATATATATATAGAGAGAGAAGAGAGAGAGAGAGAGAGAGGGAGGGGTGGGGAGAGAGGATGAGAGGAGATCAAAGAGCGAGAGAGACACATAGAGGGGAGATTGGAGAGAGAGACAGAATTAGAGAGATATAATTGTATATATGCTCCCCATCCCCTAGGGTTCAGCACTTTGGGGGGGGGGGGAACTCGCTGACGGCCGCCAACTCAAACGTGAACGCAACGCTCTTATCAATCCTTTTTAATATATATATTATATATATATATATATATATATAATATATATAGGGTCATCCACAGACACGTGTTTCGACTTATCAGTCTCTTCCGTGTGGCTAGGAATTTTGTAAGCTACCTACAGCCGGAATTGAAATCCGATCGGCACCTTAACCATTAGGCTGTCTTCACTTACAGTATGGGAAGGGTTTTTTAACTGTTTTAATACACACATCGCTTTGTGTGTAAAGGCCGTCACAGAGTGCTCCATTCCTCCTTATAGATACAAAATGTCTCGCCACACTGAAGAGACTTGATAAGTCGAAACACGTGTCTGTGGATGACCCTATTATATATATATATATATATATATATATATATTTAAAAAGGATTGATAAGAGATATACAACGAGAGCTGCAAAATAGGAAACATTAGAGAGAGATAGAGAGAGAGAGATATATATAAAGAGAGAGAGAGAGAGAGAGAGAGAGAGAGAAAGAAAGAGAGAGAAGGAGAGAGATGATTGATGATGGAGAGAAATGGGATTGGAGAGAAAGATAGATAGGATTGGAAAGAGAGGGAAAGGTTTATATAATATATATATATATATATATATATATATATAGAGAGAGAGAGAGAGAGACAGAGACAGAGACAGAGACAGAGAGAGAGACAGAGAGATAGGGAGAGAGACAGGCACAGAGAGATGCGCGGAGAGAACCGATTGCAGTGAGAGGGTTATAAATAGAAACAAAGAAAAAAGAGCTTCTTGGATAGAGTTTTGAGTGAAGGGGTTGGGACTGAGTGTCAATTCAGAGATTGTCTTTTCCTAGACTTTTTGCCATAATCTATCAAGACAGATTAGATATACTAACATACTTTGAATATATAATTACACGTTGAGACGGACCGAACAATAAGACTGTTGTATCATTGAGGTGGTAAAAGACACACAGAGAAATAGTGTGCTTGATATATATATATGATTCAGCACTTGTATCTGGTAGAAGATTCCAACAAACATCTATTTGGTTCACTATGGTAAAAAAAAATACGCACCTCAATTACAGTCTACCGATATAGGTTTGTGTGACGGAGAACGAGTACTACCGTACTCATTTAGAAGAAGGAGAAGTACATTGTCTTGCCTGCCGGAGTCGAACCCGCGTCCTACAGAATGCAAGGAGGTACGATTTGGCCCTGGATGGAGCGGAGGTGCAGTTCAGGTGCGTATGTTGGGGGCCACACACGTTCATCCGAATGGACGAGAATTGTGCGTTGCACGGGCGCGAGTTCGATTGATGTGCCCGGATGTTTGGGGAACTATGCCTATAAATAACTGAAGTGAGTGGACGCGAGGAGACAAGTAGTTGCCTGCGCAAGATGCAGTCAGTAAAGAAACACTTTGTAGACGACCCTGCATAAGATATTTTTTTTAATTCGACAAAGTTTGTTTATTTGTTTTGTTTTACGGCATATCAGTCTCGTGGGGTCATCTAATGCCGGCAAAGTCTTGAAATTAAATTCTTTCTTAATAGATACTAATAGTTTTTTTATTAATACATTACTTCTATTTAGCACATAGATGGAATCATAACCGTTACTACACTCTGGGTCAGAGTAGACCTGGGAGTAATGGTTATAAAGGGTACTCCACATTCTCCAGAGCTTCCAAAATTGGAACTTCGCTATCAGATAGTTTAACGCCATACCTAGAACGTCCTAATATATATATATATATATATATATATATATATATATATATATAATAGGTTAAATTTTTATTATTATGGAGAAAAGATTATAGAGGGCTCAATTACTTCTGTAAGAGCTGTATTTATTTATTTATTCAATTTAACTAATACATAAAAAATTCATCATATGAACACGAGACCCAATGACGACAAATAGTGATGCCGGTGAATGACGAAAGCAAAATGCAAGAACGAATAACGGATCACGTAAACACGAGCCAAAAGTTTAAAACTGTCCATTTTTTCAAAAATTAAAGTCTCTGACGACGAATAACACCGAAAACGTGATATTCAGAAACCAATGGTTAGACAGACTTTTCATTTGTATTAGTTAAATTATATATATATATATATATATATATATATTATATATTATATATATATATATATTAGAGAGAGAGAGAGAGAGAGAGAGAGAGAGGTGGGTACAGAGGATGAGAGGGAGATCAAAGAGCGTGAGAGACACCGGGGGGATTGGAGAGCGAGAGACATAATTATATATATATATATATAATATATATAATATATATAATATAATATATATATATATACATATATATATATATATATATATATATATATATATATATATAAAGGATTGATAAGAGATATACAAAGAGGGCTGCAAAGATTGGAACATTAGAGAGATAGACAGAGAGATAAAGAAAGAGAGAGAAAGAGAGAGAGAGAAGGAGAGAGATGATTGATGATGGAGAGAAAGGGGATTAGAGAGAGAGAGAGAGAGAGAGAGAGGAGAGAAGAGAGAAATATGATTGGAGAGAGGGGGAAAGGATTAATANTTCCTGTCTAAGCAGGATACCTATTACATAAAACAAGAAGTAGAACAATTCACAATACAAACGCACAATAATGAGGAGGGTCAAATGTCTGCAGTCAAACGCAGTGATTTCGTTCGAATATATTTTCCCCCGGCTTTATCATTTGCTACGTCGACTCTTATAAGGCTATGAGGTTTGGTGGTTGGTTTTGATGGCTAACACAAAGCAAGTGTAAAGATAAATAAGGTAACTATGGTGTTGTTTTGTTAAACTATAATATATTATATATATATACTATATAATATATATATAGCAATTCATAAATCATCATAAATTATATATCTATTATAATGGAGATTGTGTGTTTTTCTGTCTGTACGAAACTATATTACTAATCGAGTCACAATTCACATAGTTATTTACATCCATTCTCCATGATTTGATTTTTTTCAAACCTCAATTTTAATAAATAGTTTTAGCATTATTAATACTGTTGACCATATCTAATATGCATATTTTCCACGTACCACTTGTACGGGTAGGCACAAGGCCCTATTACGTGGAACGACCCACAAGCGAGACTCATGGGGTGGCGGGTGAAAATTTGCGTCGATCCCGTCCGCATTCCCCTCAAGGGGGCGCCTCAGGCACTGGGCAATAAACCCAGCCCTGCCCTTTAAATCGAGGGGCGCAGGTGTTGCCTGGGGGGATGGCCCCTGGGATCGCGACGCCGTTAATTATATCAATGGTCCAGAGGCCGAAGCACTGTTGACCATTCAAAATTATTAATATGCATTGTATTTATATATACAGATATAGTGGTTTGCAGTATGACAGGGAAAGGCCTAATTTGCATATTGTATTAAAAAATTTGATTTTGATAAATATATGTGCTCAGTATTATTGATTTCTAATTGTTTGTTTATCTTATGAATATGAAGCAAACATCCTCTCCAATAAATCCATTAACAATATTAACAGCAATTCTATTCTTTACTTCCTAATTTAACTAAATAGTTAAATTATGAAAATTTAGCAATGAAAGACGGGAGGGGAGAAAAAGCAAGTTTTAGTTGTTCCTCCTCTGTTTCAAATCTTTTTATCGGCATCTTATTTAGTTCCATTACCCTTTCTAAGTTAACATGATATTTTATTTCATTAAAACTTAAATACTTGCACCCGGAGGGTGCATATATTTGCTAGTATTATATAATTATATCTATATACAATCATAAATTATATATATATACAATATATATATATATATATACCCAAAGCATATAGGGGCCGGATTAGCCCAGTCGGTAGAGCGTTCGGCATAAAACACACAGGTTCCTAGTTCGACTACCCGCTCTCGCCAATTCAGCGTATGAGTAGCACAGGGGTTCTGTGCGGTAAAGTAAGGAGCTGATGGTTTGGTGTGGCGCTCCACCTCAGTAGCTAAAATAATCTCTTGGTTTAGTGCTAGTGAAAAGGGATAGACTCCCTCGCTGCATGGCTGATACGAACATTATGCCGCCCGACGACTTTACTTTTTACTTTATAAATATATAATATATATATAATACAAATCATAAATTAATTATAATATATATATATATACATATAAATATATATATATATATATATATACAATCATAGATTATATATATATATATATATATATATTATATATATATACTATATATATATATAAAAGTCGGTATCAGCCAGTCGGCGAGGGAGTCTTTCAATAGCGCTAGACCAAGAAGATTTTTTTGGTATCTGAGCTGGAGCGCCACACCTACCCATCATCTCCTTACTTTACCGCGCAGATCCCTGTACTAACTCATACGCTGAGTTGGCGAGGACCGGTATCGAACTAGGAACCTTGTGGTTTAAAAAAATCAATAAACCGTCATTCTGTAATAAATTTATTTCGACCAAAACTTAAAAGGCTTTTAGAATTTTTCGAATATATATATATATATATATATATATAATATAATATATATTATATGAGGTTTGTCAAAGCAGTATCGAGATTGAAGATATTTACCAAGATAGAAATGAAGAATTTACGGAACATTATTTTTATCAGAATACAAGGTGTGTCAAAAAGCACCAGTTTTAAGCTAGTTATTTACGACCTGAATTCACAGTCTACCAATACGGGTAGGTAGGTAGGTAGGTAGCTAGACAGATTAAGTGTCTTAACATACTTAAATATATAATTACAGTTTAGACTGACAGAACGAAAAAAGGAAAAGAGAGGAGAAAAAGAAAGAAAGAAGAAAGAACGAAAGAAAAGAAAGAAGAACGGAAGAAAGAAAGAAAGAAAGAAAGAAAGAAAGAAAGAAGAAAGAAAGAAAGAAAGAAAGAAAGAAAAAGAAAAGAAAGACGAAAGAAAGAAAGAACGAAAAAAGAAAAAGAAGAAACGAAAGAAAGAAGAACGAAAGAACGAAAGAAAGAAAGAAAGAAGAGAAAGAAAGAAGAAAGAAAAGAACGAAAGAAAGAAGAAAGAAAAAAAGAAAGAAAGAACGAAAGTAAGAATGAAAGAAAGAAAGTAAGAAACGAAAGAAAGAAAGAAAGAAGAACGGAAGAAAGAAAGAAAGGAAAGAAAGAAAGAAGAAAAGAAAGAAAGAAAGAAAGTAAGAAAGGAAGATGAAACTTTTCGGAGAAATGATTACCTGAGTAAAAACGATGGCCCGGCGATGACACACTCCGATCGAAAAGTCAACAGCTTGTGGTTTGACTGTCCCATTCCGATAGAGCTCTTTTATGATGTCGTCGTGTGCAACCTGTAGAACTGTAGATTCTCTTATGATTTTAATTGAATGAATAAACAATGCATGCTATTTAAAAATAATGGAATTCTAATTTGAAAGAACAACGAAAACGGAAGCCGTAAGAGTAACGGAGTAACTCTTCTATCAGGTTTTCTTTTTACGTTACGGCTCTACTTGTAGCTCGGCTTATGATCTCGCTAAAGTCAGGACAGTACATATGATATAATATAACTATAGTCGATATATAGATCAGATACCCACTAACATACTTGCACACACCATTCATTCAACCCTTCACCAATCGACCTCGATCTCATTAGTCTGTCTATCTCACATGATCACTGAAAGACCTTCGACTAGCCCAAGGATCAGAATGATAATTACAATAAGTTATAATATTACTATATAGAAATTTATGGTGCTTTATATATACTTGTGTGAGTAGTGTTGATGCGTGTACATGTGTGTGTGTGAGGTATCCAGATTTTGCGATTATGCTAAAGAAAGCAAGATCGAAGCGATGATTTCAATTTGTCGTCTGGCCGATACATTTTTGACAGTGTCACTGGAGTGGGAACTGGGTGTAAGTGGTCAATTCTCGTCGCAGATCCATTCGGACGGTGGTCTCTAGAGCGCGATGTGATCGGCATGATCGATATTATCAAACGAATAACCTAGTAAAAGATACATAATAATTATATAAGATAATAGTACTATATATAGTATAATATATATATATATTATATTCCTGAGCCATTGATATTAAGTAAAGTATTAAGGTAAGATATTATAGTATTCACGATATAAGTAAATGACCGAGTAATGATAATGGTCACGATTGTTACTACATAATGATATAAGTATATATAGACAGTCACTTCCTAATCATTATTAAGTGTGCGATACGCTTATATAATAGTCTCAGTCATTAACTAGATATGAGTATTATATACTGCATTAATAGAATTGTCTGGATATATACTTGGAGTCAAACTATCAGTATAAGTGAGAGATACGTAAATGATATAAATTGACATATATAATAAGTGATAGGTATGATAGCTAGCATAATACTACTCTACGTCCATACGACAGTAAAGTTCAAGGTAGTGGCAGGGGTAATTATGTATGGATAACCTCAGCTACTATATAGTAATGTGTATTCAGTTGACTAACATCGTCATAGGTATCCATACTTAAATAGATTCTATATATAATATAATTAATAGTATGCGATATATAGACTATTGCTAATAATAGTACGTATATATGAAGTAATAATATAATCAGACGAGATATACTATTCAATATGATTAGATGATTATAGCAGTCCTGATTATATATAGTTGGCGTAGATTTAGCTGATTATCACATGTACAGATGTGATAGATTGAGCTCAAATATTATAGTGTGATCAAGGTCTCACGACTTAAGAGTTAGTTCATATACCTCTGAACTGCGAGACATATAATTATGATATATATGTATAAATAAGATCCTCACATAGTATAACATACTAATGAGGATACAAGCTAAGTCATAGATTAATTCACGAAGTATATAATAACAACAGTGATCATCAGTAATTAAGTCTAATCATACCATGAGTAGTATCAATAGTGATGTAAACTATGGATATAAATAGGACCATAAGGTCTGCAAATTCTAGTGTTGGTTTCTTTTTATTAAAACAAAGATCGTATGATACGTTTTGCCTGACAGCAAATCTGATTTCACCGTTATTAATAGATCGGCATCTTCATCAAGGAGCAAACATATCTGAGAGCTAGAGCGGGATAAATATTATAGAGGACACACCGTTGAAGAAAGGAGCATGGTAACAACAACAACGCTAGTTATGTCATGCTGGAATCTTTAACAAATACTACACAGTATATGCGTATGACTTTTTAAATAACTATCCGGATTGAAGTATTAGCGATTGGTGTTTAGTTACCCTGTCACTTTCTACGGTGTATTTTGTATTCCAACTGCGTTTCGTTGTCGCATCATGCTCGGTTGGAGTTAGAATCAGTCTTTATTGTATGATACAAGGCCGCCACAGTCGTGATAACATCGTCACGAACGGACGCAACTTCTTGATACAGCACTCCATAATATCCACTATCTCATTCTCTCCGAGTTAAGCGAAATTATAATAATGCTCTACTCACGACTACGAAGCTATGTACGCGATAGTTAAATGGTTATCTCACCTCGACGCTATTATGTATTATCATATTATTTATATAGACGTATAGGTAACTGATTTTAGTATTATATCTTATGATCATGATAATAATGAAAAAAAAATGTCGAAAGGGCAGATATAGATGCGATAGATATAGCGATCAAAGGATAGATAGACGGCTTATATAAAGACGAAATCCTCTTTATACTGTTCACGGATCATATTGCATGAATACATCTGAATTTTGTCTTTAATTTTTACGCATTGTAATTGCCATTCTGAAGTTTATTTATTTTATTAACATACTTAATCAATTAAGCTTCAAGCATAAATTCACCAATTGTAATCTTTTAATGGTATATATAGTATATAATAGTGTAATATTATATAATAGTATACTAGTGACTCAGTGAATGAAACCATTTCAATTGTTTTCAGAACCAACTTAGATAGAATGGTTGGCTTTATGCAGCAATAGCGGTGGTGGGTAAGAGACAGCTGATGAGCGATTATCAAACGCGTCGACCCGACAGGTACACGAATAGTCAAAGCAAGATTTATTATTAATACAAAAACAAGAAGACTGAAGTCCATGTTAGATAACAGAGGAGAATAATATATTATTGTAATCTGAGTCCTTCTGTTCACATTACAATTACAATGAACTACATGAACGGTTTCTGTACGGTTAGTATGCGTAGAAACAGTGTCCTTTACGACATATGGAAGCGCGTGAGGTGGTTTTAAGTTAAGGCATAATCTTGAATTTAAAAAGTAAATTACATGTAAAAAGTTGGAGTGAAGATTATAATATTTAATTGTAATGAACTAACCATTAGTTTTGTCACTGCTTGGGGTGGGGGACAATAACAAGAGGTTTTGGTTAGTTGTTCTCAGGGAGAAAATCATGTAGGATTGACAGCAGTTCTGTTGATTCAGCTTCGTTATGTTTCGGGTATGACACTACCCCCCCACCACACACACACACCGGGTAGTGAGGCTTCCAGTTCAGAGTTCCCAAAGAGTTAAGTTAACCAGCGTTTGTCATTACCGCTCCTTCACTCTGACGCTAGTCCACTAGCAGTTCTAAAAAATGATCAGTTAGAACAGTATTTAGAGTGTAATAGAGTACTTACTTTTAAAGGTGACTTCTGGACCTGGAGTTAAGCAACGTTTTTCCCGTCAAAAAAGAAATGGGCCCTTTTGAGAATTCCGATTCTGTAGAAAAATAGTAAGATATACGTTATAATCATTACAACTGAATTACACACACACACACACACACACACACACACACATACACATTACATATATATACTTATATATATTTTATCTATAATATTATTATATATGTGTGTGTGTGTGTGTGTGTGTGTGTGTGTGTGTGGGAAGAATTTTTTCAAAAAAACAAACACAGGATGTCAATGAAAAATGGAAACTCTTTATGTCGATACTTAAGTATTCGTTGTTTTTTTTTAAATTAAAACCTTCTTCAGGACATTGATAATTGTATGAGTAAAAAGATGAAAGATGTCTGTTGGAATGTGTGATAAAAGGTTATTCCGTTATTTACTTGGCGTTTTTATATGAAAGCCGTGATGCGATCATTGCAAAACTGAAACGAAATTGTTGAAACCGTCATGCGACAGTTCTTGATTTCTTTTCCGTTTTTCCCATGCAATGATCGCGTCATCGGCTTTCATATATAAAAACGCCACGTAAATAACGGTAAATAACCTTTTATCACACATTCAACATACACTAACATCGTTCATCTTTTAACTCATACAAATATTCAATGTCCTGAAGAAGTTTTTAATTTTTTTTAAACGAAATACTTAATATGACATAAAGAGTTTCCATTGTTCAAGAATTTTATCAGCCAAATAATGTTTTTTTTCCGTAATAAATAAAAAGCGCGAAGTTTTGCAATATATTTAAGAAAGTTTGACCGAAAATCATAATATATAACAGGAACTGCCAATTGTTCATTCATTTTCATTTTAAAAACGAATTAACATTAATTAAATCGATTATTTGAGATCAATTTTTCTTTAAATCGAAAAGTAGTAACATAATGACACACAAGTAAACAAAAACACAATTTATTTATTAATAATAAATAGTATTTATTTTAATACATTTAAAACTATTATTTTCGGTCAATCTGCTCAAATATATCGTAAACAAAACCGCTTTTTTATGTATATCCAGAGTAAAAAAAAAACATGTAGGATTTTAGGCTTATAACTGTTTCATTTTAGTAAGCTGTAAACAAAAAAAAAACAAATACACTCAATTATAGAGGATTTATAACTTTTAAATTATTTTTTTTTCTTTTTGATCAACACGTTAAAAAAATGACGATTAAAAATTATTTGTGAATCTGTTGAAAAAGAAATTACTAAGATAAAATGTCACATGACTATCTTTGTATGGAGGTAATTGTTGATGATTTTTTTTTTTAAATCTGGGAATATCTGATTTTGATAAAATGTTGTTTGTTGATCTATTTAATCAACAATTTTTTTAATGACTGAATCGTTTCAATCAAACTGCTTCAATGAAATAAAAATTCTTTCAAATAAATTCGCCATTGCTTTCTACTAAATAGAAATAATTATCATACGTATTTAATGATAAAATCATTTAAAATTTGCAATTCCCTATTTTAAGTTTCAATTTTTATATTTAAAAAATTAATTCAATAACTACAGTTTGTATTTATTAAAACTTGTTTAAAAAAAACAATGAGGACTGTCTAATTTTGATTTCAAATTTTGAGTGTATTTATTCTGTTATGACGATTTGGGGTAATGTGACGTAAGCAGTGGCCTAATTTTTTGTTTCAGACAAAACCGGAAGCGAATCTCCATTATTAATAGATGTTTCATTTTTAACAATCAATAATCTTGGTCACATATGATTAAACATTTTCAGAAATTATTTTACAATTCTCAAAATCTCTTGTGACCATGGAGTTATAAGCATGAACTTAATTAGATACATTGGAAATTCTGTCAGCAAAAAGTTAAATACTGAATGACACAGAATAAATGTGGGGTCTATGCTAAGAATTTAGCCAACTAAAGGTGAAATTACCAAAAAGTTACGATGCGTGGGTGAGAATTTAGGCTAGTTTACCGATATATCCTTCTCTCTTAATTACGAATATTCAAGATGTATCTCTTCCGATCGAGTCCTGTTGATGTTAAACTCATCTGATGATGAAGTTACAAATCCTGAATAATTTTTTTTAATGTTTGTTAAGGAAACCCTAAATAATCGGACACCATATTAATTATTTAATATGTTACAAGTAAAATAAGATAAACAAAATAATTTTCTTCTTTTTTCCTTTTTTTATTTCTTCGTCTTCTTTTTTTCTTTTGTTTCTTCTCAATCTTCTTATTTCCTTTTTTCTTCATTTTTTTTCTTTTCTTGGTTTCATTTCTTTTTTCTTTCTTCTTCTTCTTCTTCTTCTTCTTCTTCTTCTTCTTCTTCTTTTCTTCTTCTTCTTTCTTGTTTCTTTTTTTCTTTTTACTCTTCTTTCTTCTTCTCTACTCTTTTCTTTTTTTCTTCTTCTCCTTTTTCTTTTTCTATTTTTACTTCTTCTATCTCTTCTTCTTCCTTCTTCTTCTTTTCTCTTCTTTTCTTCTTCTTCTTCTTCTTTCTTTTTTCTTCTCTCTTCTTCTTCCTTTCTTCTTCTTCTTCTTCTTCTTTGATTTTTTCTTCGCTCTCTTCTACTTTTTCTTTTTTCTTGTTTTTTACTTTTTCTTCCGCCTCATCTAAAACCCTTTTGCTTCTTCTTCTTGATCAGCTGTGCTTTCTCGTTTTCATTTGCTACATGCTATATACCGGTGAGCTCATCCATTGATTGCATTTTCGTTCCTGTTTATTCTTTCACTTCTGTGACTGAGATACGTCTCCTCTTTCATATTTTGTCTTGTTCTGTGCTTCTGTCTTCTTTCTTAACTCTCTTTCTTTCTCTTCTATTCATTTCTTCTCTGCTACTTTTTCCTTTTTATTTCCTGTGTGTTCTGTTCTTCTTTTGATTCTTTCTTCATTGCTTTTTCGTTTACTTTGTGCTTCCTATAAACTTTGTCTCTTTTCCCCCTCCTCTCACCTACTTCTCTTATGGCTGCGGTCTGCTTCTTCTTCTTCTTCTTCTTCTTCTTCTATCCTCTTCTCTTCCTTCATATCATGCATCATCATTCCATGGCATACAGTCTCATCGTCGTCGTCATTGTTTACCATTGTATAAAAGGGCTGCTGAGAGAGTACTAGTTATCTTACCTTCCTTGTTAGAATGATGTCCTTATTTGTAATACATTGTTCTTTATTGTAGAAGACGAAGTTTCCCCCTTCGTAGCACTAATCTCGAATCTCTGAAAGTCTACGATTAAGGGTCTGCGCAACAGGCAGGCACTCTCACTCTTAATCTGCCGACTAATTGTTCATATTAAATGTTTGATGCAATTTCGTCTTTAATACCGAGTATTCAAATTACAAAGGTGGAGTTCAAGATTCTTTTCTTGCTGAACCCTTTCGAGTGTTACATAGTTTTGGCCTTACCGCTGATCTAAGGAAAATATGCTCATTAAATTGTAATAAATTAATTAGTAATCGATGATTTGAGGGGCTCATGTTCATGAGCTTACAATGTTCAGAATATAGGAATAATGGATGTGGCATAGTCGTGACTTTGGTTTATTACCGGCAACAAAAGAATTGAAAACAGTAAGCTGGAGGGGGTGACATCGTCGACAGTAAGACCCTTTTAACAAAAAAAGAAAAAAAAGCTGTTCAGATTAGAGTAGTCGGCCTTCAGCCTATTTGGGAATATAGAGGCAATTAGTGTTTCTCAATTTTAACAGCCGTCAAATCGAACTAGCTCTCAAGACAAAGACAATGTACTAATGAAAGCCAAGAAGCAACCTATTACTGAAGCGTGGCTGGTCTGTCTGCTCTTGGCACCTGCCCCTACTCTCCTCTCTACTCTTATCTCTCTTCTACTACTCTCTCTCTCTCTCTCTTATATATAATAAAAATAGTGATAGTATAGTTGCTTATATAATAGATATACAATAATATATAAATATTAAATGGTCTGTAGATTAAATATATGTATTCCGAAAACACACTTTTCTTTTTTCCTTCTTTTTCTTTCTTTTTCTTTTCTTTGCTTTTCTTCTTTCTTTCTTTTCCTTTGTTTCTTCTATCTTCTTCCTTCTTCTGACTTTTCTTTTTCTTTTTTTATCTAATTTCTTCTTCCTTATTTTTCTTCTCTTTCTACTTTTTCTTCTGTTTCTCTCTTCTTCTTCTTCTTCTTTTTTTTCTTTTTCACTCTTTTCTTTTCTTTCTTCTTTCTTTTTTCTTTCTTTCAGTTACTTTTCTCTCTCTTCTCTCTTCTCTCTCTTCTCTGATCTTCTTCTTTCTTCTTTCGTTCTCTATTTTTCTACTCTTTACTTTTCTTTCCTTTGTTTTTACTTCTTTTATTTCTCTCAACTTCTTCTGTATATCTTGCTGTTGCTGTTCTTTGTTGTGTTGGGTGTGTCTTTCTTCTCTTTTTTTTTCTTCTTCTTTTCTGTTTACTTTTCTTCTTTCTACTTTTCTTTTCTTGTTTTACTTTTCGGTTAGACAATATATATATATATAGTAGTAGTATATATATAGTATAGTATATATATATATATATATGATACTAACCGAAAAACAGTCATATGTACAGTCAAACTAACAAACAAACACAAAATTCCAATTATTGAAGCACTGGGCACATTAAGGCAGAATTAAGATCCGTTTAATAGAATTATTTTTGAAATATAGCGGCATTTCTAAAAGTTGTACTATAACAGTTTCGCGCTAATTTCCTCTTTCGAACTATCGTTATAACGCATATCCGTGCGTAAAGATAGATACCAGGATGCACACTTAATTACTCCTATACAAAACAACAGAAAAAACTTGAAATGGGCTCACCGTGATAGTTATGTGTTAATTCGCATTGTCAAAATTGTTATAAGGGCCAAAGCATACGAACTGAAGATTGGACGGCACATGAGAGGCAAGTTTTCCTGAGGGTTAGATATTAAAACCAATATGCGCAGAATAATCGAGTTGTTATAGAAGACCCTTTTAAAAAAAGCAAAAAAAAACTTTATCCAGATTGAAGTTACCTCTTTAAGCCTATTTTGAGATTAAGGACTTGCTCTCCAATCTAGAGAGTCATCACTCACAAGAGAACAAAACCATCTTAGCAAATTAAGCCGAAGTAATCTTTACCATCGTAAGGTGATTCCTCCCTCCTCCCCCTCCTTCGTCGTCACTCTCTCTCGTCTGTCTCATCCTCTCTCTCGGTCTCTCTCTTTCTGTACACACACATATAATATATTGCCAACCAGGGACCGGGGTACGCTCAGTTCGGATAAGGCGTCTTTCGGCTAGTAATACCACAAGGTTACTAGCTTCGATACTGCGCCCTTCGCCAACTCAGCGTTATGAGTATCACAGGATCTGTGTGGGTAAAGTAAGCGCTGAATGGTAGGTGTGGGTTACCCTCCTCAGACGCAAAAACAATCTCCCTTGAATAGCGCAAGTGAAAAGGTGAGAGGCTCCCTCGCTGATCTGGTTGATACGACATTATAGCCGCCCCTGACGACTTTACTTTTACTTAAGTACGACCAGGGATGTGACAACCAAGTTAAACATAATGATTCATGGATATTTATTCCTGATGTTATCGTTAGTAGCTTCATCAGGGCAAAAAGTGCATAGACTATTATGAGACTGAGTAGTATAATACACACACACACACCGACACACCAGCACACACATGCACATATATATACTTATCTAATTAAGTTGTTGTGTGTGTGTGTGTGCTGCTGTGATTGTGTGCTGGATTGTGGGTATGGTATTATATAAGAGAGTCAGGAGTAAGAAACTTAGAGCTTACTCTCACTCTCTCCCGCGGCAGAGAGACAGACATCGCACGAACAGACAGACAGCACGAGCTAAGTAATATAGAAAAGCATGACAACCAAGGCATATATATAAAATATATATATATATATATATATATATATATATATATACAGAGAGAGAGAGAGAGAGATACAGAGACATAGAGAGACAGAGAGAGGCGGGGAGAGAGCCGATTGTAGTGAGAGAGTTAGAAATAGAAACAAAGGAAAAAAAGCGTTTTTGGGATAGAGTTTTGAGTGAAAGGGTTGGGACTGAGTGTCAATTCGGAGATTGTCTTTTCCTAGACTTTTTGCCATAACCTAGCAAGACAGATTAGATATACTAACATACTTTGAATATATAATTACACGTTGAGACGGACCGAACAATAAGACTGTTGTATCGTTGAGGTGGTAAAAGATACACAGAGAAATAGTGTGCTTGATATATATATATGATTCAGCACTTGTATCTGGTGCTAACAGATACCTATTACATAAAACAAGAAGTAGAACAATTCACAATACAAACGCACAATAATGAGGAGGGTCAAATGTCTGCAGTCAAACGCAGTGATTTCGTCCGAATATATTTTCCCCGACTTTATCATTTGCTACGTCGATTCTTATAAGGCTATGAGGTTTGGTGGTTGGTTTTGATGGCTAACACAATGCAAGTGTAAAGATAAATAAGGTAAGTATGGTGTTGTTTTGTTAAACTATAGTTTATATATATATATATATATATATATATATATATAATATATATATATATATACAAATCATAAATCATATATACATATATAAATATATTACATTTTTGATAGAGGATATAAATATATATATATATATATACAAATCATAAATTATATATACACAAATCATATAGGGTCCGGGTTAGCTCAGTCGGTAGAGCGTTCGGTCATAAACCACAAGGTTCCTAGTTAGATACCGGTACCCGCCAACTCAGCGTATGAGTAGCACAGGGATCTGTGCGTTAAAGTAAGGAGCTGATGGTAGGTGTGGTGCTCCACCACAGACGTTAAAATAATCTCCTTGGTCTAGTGAAATTGGGATAGACTCCCTCGCTGCATGGCTGATACAAACATTAGGCCGCCCCGCCGACTTTACTTTATAAATATATATAAATATATATATATATATATATATACAAATCATAAATGATATATACATATATATATATATATATATATATATAAGGTTTGTCAAAAAAAGTATCGAGATTGAAGATATTTACCAA
>CM042180.1:48099853-48104853 GCA_023376005.1 Doryteuthis pealeii | reverse complement strand
ATTTCTCACTAGATGGGAAGTGTCAGAATGATGGATGGTGGTACCACAGGTGTCAGTCTAGAAAATTGGATTGTTGAGGAGTGGTTAACTGAATATGTGTGTGTTTAATTCTTATATATATATATATATATATATATATATATATATATATATATATATCTTATTATAATGGAGATTGCGGGTTTATCTGTCTGTAACCGAAACTATATTACTATACAAGTCACAATTCCCTTTGTTATTTACACACATTCTCCATGATTTTATTTTTTATTTAAACCTCAATTATTAGTAAAATTGTTTTACTTCATTAAGACTGTTAACAATATCTACATACTAATAACATGCAATTATATTTATATATTCAACGAAATAGCGGTTTACAGTGTGAATGGGAAGGCTACTTTGCATATTGATCTTAAAAAATTTGATTTTGATAAATATATGCTTAGTATTATTGATTTCTAATTGTTTGGTTTTATCTTAATAAATATGAGCAAAAATCTCGGGGATAAATCTTAACAGAAATCTATTAACATAAAGAAATAACTGTAATTTTATTCTTTTCTTCCTATTTTAACTAAATAGTTAAATTAGGGAAATTTACCACTGAAAGACGGGAGTAAGGGAAAATAGTGGAACAGTTAGTTTCAAAGTTGTTCTATTTTCCGATTATACCCCCTCTGTTCCAAATATTTTTATCTGAATTCTTATTCAGTTTCATTAGCCTTTCTAATTTAACATGATATTTTATTATATTAAAACTTAAATACTTGCATATATTTGCTAGTATATATAATAAAGTTAATCAACTTTTGCATCCTAAATGCTTTTTTACTGTTTAGTCAAAGACACAAAATTATACTAAATTATTCCTTGAAATATGTTTGAAAAAAATCTGTTTTAATTGGTTCTAATTAGTCGTAATTGGCAATTAAGTCAAAAACCAACCAGTCTCCTACTTTACTCTGTGTCTATCTCTTTCCTCCCCTCTATGTATCTCTTGACTACCTCCTCGTTATATAATGTTAGTTTCTCTGGAGAGAGAGAGAGAGAGAGAGAGAGAGAGAGAGAGAGAGAGAGAGAGAGAGAGAGAGAGAGAGAATTCGAAATGTATTTCTATGTTAAATTTCACAACCAGCAACTTATTTATTGATAGGCTGACACGTGCATCGATCAGGAGTTCGTACTTAATACTAAATAGAATACAATGTATATAAGGACAAACTCTCAGTCGAAACACGTGTCGGCACCTCAATGAATAATGCTTATCCATACACCATTTCCTATCCATTTATCTTTCAATATATATATATATATATATATATATAGGTATATGTAAAAACAAAATTTTTTTTGCGATGAAACAAAGAAAATACAGTGCTCAATCACAGTTTGTAAGAGCTAATATTTATTTATTTTACAATGTTTTCATAGATCAATGTTCATTATCAGCGACCGCGGTTTCATGCTAAAGGCCATCATCAGGCTGAGGAGCAAGATCCTATGGTGTTTGTTGGAGTTCTTTACTCAATGTCACATTTTGGATTGTAAATAACGTCGGTTAGTTTTACGGACGCTGTTATTTTTTTTAAAAATTTGAATTTTTTAGAAGTAATGCCAACGAAGTTGCCTCCCTTTATTCGTTAAAAATAGGACTTATTTTTAACTTTGAAAAAAAAAATAGGGCGTTTTTTTAAATTTTGAAAAAAACGTTTTATTTTTAATTTTTAATTTTTTATTTTTAAATTAATTCCGTTTGGCAAAGGATGCATATGTCTTCAAAAAACCATTTTAATATATATGGTAGAGTCTATATATATATATATATATATATATTCTCAGCGAATGAAAATTTAATTTTTTTCAAACCACTTCTAAATGGTGGGTTTAATACACATAGCGTGGTGGGAGAGCCGCTGTGAGCGGTTCAACGTAGTCAAAGCAAGATTTATTATTAATAACAAGAGAACAAGAAGACTGAAGTCCATGTTAGAATAAACAGAGGGAAATAATATATTATTGTAATCTGAGTCCTTCTGTTCAATTACAATTACAATGAACTAACCATCGGTTTCTGTACGGTGTAGTATGCGTAGAAACAGTGTCCTTGTACGCATATGGAGAGCCGCTGTGAGTGGTTTAAGTTAAGGCATATACTTGAATTTAAAAGTAAATTACATGTAAAAAGTTGGAGTGAAGATTATAATATTTAATTGTAATGAACTAACCATTAGTTTTTGTCACTGCTGGGGTGGGGGGACAATAACAAGAGGTTTTGGTTAGTTGTTCTCAGGGAAAATCATGTAGGATTGACAGCAGTTCTGTTGATTCAGCTTCGTTATGTTTCGGGTATGACACTACCCCCCACACACACACACCGGGTAGTGAGGCTCCAGTTCAGGAGTTCCCCCAAAGTTAAGTTAACCAGTCGTTGTCATTACCCTTGCTGTCACTCAGTCCCCAGTGAAAAAATGATCAGTTAGAACAGGTATTTAGAGTGTAATAGAGTACTTACTTTTAAAAAGTGATGCTTTCTGGACACTGGAGTTAAGCAACGTTTTTCCCGTCAAAAAAGAAATGGGAGCCCTTTTGAGAATTCCGATTCTGTAAGAAAAATAGTAAGATATACGTTATAAATCATTACAACTGAATTACACACACAAACACACACACACACACACACACACATACACACATTTATATATCTATATATATCTATCTATATATATATATATATATATATGTGTGTGTGTGTGTGTGTGTGTGTGTGTGTGTGTGTGTGGAGAATTTTTTCAAAAGAAAACAAACACAGGATGTCATGAAAAATGGAAACTCTTTATGTCGATACTTAAGTATTTCGTTGTTTTTTTTTTAAATTAAAACCTTCTTCAGGACATTGAATATTGTATGAGTAAAAGATGAAAGATGTTGAATGAGTGATAAAAGGTTATTAACCGTTATTTACTTGGCGTTTTTATATGAAAGCCGATGACGTGATCATTGCATTTGAAAACGAAAATTGATGATCAGAATGTCGCATGTCGATCATCTTTTTTCCGCTTTCCATGCAATGATCGCGTCATCGGCTTTCATTTAAAAACGCCACGTAAATAACGGTAAATAACCTTTTATCACACATTCAACATACACTAAACATCGTTCATCTTTTACTCATACAAATATTCAATGTCCTGAAGAAGGTTTTAATTTAAACCGAAATACTTAAGTATCGACATAAAGAGTTTCCATTGTTCAAGAATTTTTATCAGCCAAATAATGTTTTTTATTCCGTAAATAATAAAAAGCGCGAAGTTTGCAATATATTTAAGAAAGTTTGACCGAAAATCATAATATATAACAGGAACTGCCAATTGTTCACTCATTTTCATTTTAAAAACGAATTAACATTAATTAAATCGATTATTTGAGATCAATTTTTCTTTAAATCGAAAAGTAGTAACATAATGAACACAAGTAAACAAAAACACAATTTATTTATTAATAATAAAATAGTAATTTATTTTTAATACATTTTAAACTATTATTTTCGGTCAATCTGCTCAAATATATCGTAAACAAAACCGTTTTTTATGTATATCCAGAGTAAAAAAAAAAAAAACATGTAGGATTTTAAGGCTTATAACTGTTTCATTTTAGTAAGCTGTAACAAAAAAAAAAACAAATACACTCAATTATAGAGGATTTATAACTTTTAAATTATTTTTTTTTCTTTTTGATCTAAACACGTAAAAAAATGACGATTTAAAAATATTTTGTGAATCTGTTACGAAAAAGAAATTACTAAGATAAAATGTCACATGACCTATCTTTGTATGGGAGGTAATTGTTGATGATTTTTTTTTTTTAAATCTGGGAATTATCTGATTTTGATAAAATGTTATGTGTTGACTTATTAATCAACAATTTTTTTAATGACTGAATCGTTTCAATCAAACTGCTTCAATGAAAATAAATCAAAATTCTTTCAAATAAATTCGCCATTGCTTTCTACTAAATAGAAATAATTATCATACGTATTTAATTGATAAAATTCATTTAAAATTTGCAATTCCCTATTTTAAGTTTCAATTTTTATATTTAAAAAAATTAATTCAATAACTACAGTTATGTATTTATTAAAACTTGTTTAAAAAAAACAATGATGACTGTCTAATGTTGTTCAAATTTTGAGTGTATTTATTCTGTTATGACGATTTGGGGTAATGTGACGTAAGCAGTGGCCTAATTTTTGTTTCAGACAAAAACCGGAAGCGAATCTCCATTATTAATAGATGTTTCATTTTTAACAAATCAAATAATCTTGGTCACATATAGATTAAAACATTTTCAGAAATTATTTTAACAATTTCTCAAAATCATTGACCATGGAGTTATAAGCATGAACCTTAATTAGATACATTGGAAATTCTGTCAGCAAAAAAGTTAAATACTGAATGACAACAGAATAAATGTGGGGTCTATGCTAAGAATTTAGCCAACTAAAGGTGAAAATTACCAAAAAGTATACGATGCGTGGGTGAGGATTTAGGCTAGTTTAACCGATATATCCCTTCTCTCTTAATTAGCAGAATATTCAAGATGTATCTCTTCCGACTGATGTCCTTGGTTTGATGTTAAACTGCATCTGATGATGAAGTTACAAATCCTGATAATATGTTTTTATGATTTTGTTAAGGAAACCCTAAAATAATCGGACACCCCATTATTATATTATTATATGTTACAAGTAAAATAAGATAAACAAAATAATTTTCTTCTTTTTTTCCTTTTTTTATTTCTTCGTCTTCTTTTTTTCTTTTGTTTCTTCTCAATCTTCTTATTTCCTTTTTCTTCATTTTTTCTTTTTCTTCGGTTTCATTTCTTTCTTCTTCTTCTTCTTCTTCTTCTTCTTCTTCTTCTTCTTCTTCTTCTTCTTCTTCTTCTTTCTACTTTTTTTCTTTTCTTCTTCTTCTTCTTTCTTCTTACATTTTTCTTTTCTT
>CM042180.1:48089853-48094853 GCA_023376005.1 Doryteuthis pealeii | reverse complement strand
TCATTAGCCTTTCTAATTTAATATGATATTTTATTATATCAAAACTTAAATACTTGCACCCAGAGGGTGCATACATTTGCTAGTAAGTCTAAATCTGATCACCCATCAGTTGTCGATAATAATGCTTTCTAAGTTTCAAACAAAAGTTAGTTAAAAATTCAAAGGTCTACCAGCATTCAGTCTACCAAAACCTTTGACATAAAACATTTCACTTTGTTCCTTACTTAGGCTAGATGAGTGGTCGGAGAGCCCCCAACCCCGAGCAATCAGCTGATCACGTCAATCCCTAGCAACTCTATGATTTTTATGAAAATTAAAAAATGGGAGTAATAATGATCAAGGGTACTCCACATTCCCCAGAGCTCCTGAACTGGAACTTCACCATCAGATAGAGTTTAATGTCATACCCAGGACAATGACCCTCAGCCACATATATGATAAGAGTTAAGGGTTTCCCTAAGGGCAATAGGTTTGGGTTAATCATATAGATGCTAGGGCTTGATGTGACCTGCCGACTGATTGGAGAGTACCTCTCCGACAACTCGTCCAGCCTAAGTAAGGAACTAAGTGGAGTGTTGCATTTAATGGACGGCTCATCTACCTGGGTTCTATCCTTAAGCATCACAGGTCGCCACTCACGGTCATCAGGTGGCCCCATTGGGGGAGTCTTACCCCTCCGCAGAGGTACAGTCGGTGTTTTTTAAATATATATATATATATATATATATATATATATATATAGCCCTTATCCCAACACTTATTATCATATATATCCCGAAATGCAGTGGTTGGGGTCTTAGTGTACTGGGTATGACGTTAACCTCCATCTGATGGTGAGGTTCCAATTCTGGAGTTCTGGGGAGCGTGGAGTACCATTTTATTATCAACATCCCCTTTGAATCATCTATGTGCTAGAAGGCGGTGGTTAAGGATCTTAGTCCTGGGAATAGCTTAAACTGTATCTAGTGGTGAAGTTCCAATTCTGGAGTTCTAGGGAGCGTGTAGAACTGTTGTGGGAAAACCGCTGCGAGCGGTTAAAATAAGCAAAGAAGTAAGAGCGGGTGCCTTTTACGTTAATGAACGCTTATTTACGTTTCAGACGTGTAGGTGCAACAACACCGTTATTTTGTATCAGATTTGATTTCTCTCTCTCTCTCTCTCTCTCTCTCTCTCTCTCTCTCTCTCTCTGTTTCTCTCTCTCTCTCTCTCTCTCTCTCCCTTTCTCTTCTCTCTCTCTCTCTCTCTCTCTCTCTATCTATCTATCTCTGTTCTCTCTTTCTCTCTCTCGCACTCAAAAAGGTCATGAGTTCAAATCTCATCAAGAGCTTATCCTTTATTGTTTAAGATCCATGTGGTGTTGAAGATTGACGACTCAAGGGAGTTTCGTATAAAAGCAACAAAAAATTAGATATTAAAAAATACGAGTAAAAATTAATAATAATAATAATAATAATAATAATAATAATAATAATAATAATAATAATAATAATAATTCGCAGAAGAAGAAGAAGAAGAAGAAAAAGAAGAAGAAGAAGAAGAAGAAGAAGAAGAAGAAGAATTTGATTGCGGCTTTGGAAAATAAATAAAAAAGATTGATTTTTTTTTTTTACTGTCGGTCACAAATGCACCTAAATCTTGCCCGTGATGGTTAAGGATTGAACCCTTGAGGTTGAGCAGTCTGTGACATGCAATCCTTCTCTTTGGTTAGTTGGCTGGTCAGAAAGGTCCCCCCCCTCCAATCAATCAGCTGGTCACATCAATCCCATGCATCAATATGATTGTCCCATCACTGTCTTAATGGCCAGCCACAACCCTTTTTAACATTAGTATTATCTGTGTTATTCGGAGTATTGTCCCCATCTTCATTGTTATTTGTACAACGTTTCAGCCGATATGCCCTCCGGCCTTCTTCAGGTATTTCTTATCGGACTCAGGAACCTTCTCGGACTCGGGAACCTTCTATTCGAACTTGGGAACTTTCTTGTCGTAGTCGGGAGCCATCACAGAACTTTGAACCTAACCCTTTATTTAGTCTACGGCGGGTATCCTGTTCTCATTCCGCTAACCATAGCTGGGGTAAGAGTTGTGTTCATTATTTTTCTAACTGCCACTACTCGGGATTGAACTCGGTATCCAGACATAACTGTCACTTAGAACTGTCTTAACCTAACTACCTTATCCACTAGGCCCATGTGTCCAATTGGACAAGTTCCCGAGTTCGAAAAGAAGGTTCCCGAGTCCGAGAAGGTTCCCCAGTCCGACAAGAAATACCTGACGAAGGCCGGAGGATATATCGGCCAAAACGTTGTACAGATAACAATGAAGATGAGGACAATAGTCTGAATAACGCAGATAATACTAATCTTCAAGCCTCATCTCAAACATTCAGAGAAATACCTTTTTATCATATATGCTAGAAGGCGGTTGCTGTGGTTTTAGTGTTGCTATTAAAGCTAGCTGAGTTCGATTTGCCGTAAAACCACCCATATTATTTAAAATCTTGAAATATGTGTTATATATCTCTAAGAAATAAAGATTTACATAGTCTATGGTGGCCAAAATTTGCGTAATGAATATTTTTGGATGTATTTTGTGTCATTAAACAAAATAGAATAAAAAAAAAAAATTATTGATTCACTTTAGCTTTAGGATAATAATAATAATAATAATAATAATAATAATAATAATAATAACTGTAAACCATCTACTCTGCGAATGTAGCAAACTAGCACGACGAGAATACAAAACTAGACACGACTGGGTTGGGAAGGTGATCCACTGGGAATTATGCAAAACATTAAATTTTGACCATACAACAAAATGGTATATGCATAAAAAAGAATCTGTTCTTGAGAACGAAACACATAAAATTCTCTGGGACTTTGAAATAAAAACGGATCACCTTATCCCAGCAAGAAGACCAGACCTAGTGTTGATAAACAAAAAAGAAAGAACTTGTCAACTGGTGGATTTTGCAGTTCCAGCAGATCACAGGGTAAAGCTAAAGGAAAATGAAAAAATGGACAAATATCTGGACCTTGCTAGAGAATTGAAAACGTTATGGAATATGAAAGTGAAAGTGATACCAATTGTAATTGGTGCACTTGGAAGGATTGGAAAAGGGTTTGGAAAGTCTGGAAATCAGAGGAAGGATTGAAACCATTCAGAACACTGCACTGCTGCAATCTGCCAGAATACTCGGAAGAGTCCTGGAGACATGAGGAGACTCGCTGTCACTCAGACTCCAGTGAAAGACCATCAGCTAATGCTGATGTGAAAACTCAAAAGGAGTAAATAATAATAATAATAATAATAATAATAATAATAATAATAATAATAATAATAATAATAATATATGTGTGTGTATAAAGAGAAGTGTGTGTGTATGTATGTATGTCCGGAGGAAATTATGGAAATAAAACAATTAATGACAAAGTAAATATATATACACATTCACTATCACCACATCTTGCTTTTAGAACAAAATAATGAAGATTTGATTTATATTCGTGAATTACTTCGAGACCACTTTCTTTTTTTTTTTACCTCTATCCATCTATCCAGGCGACGCCGGGTAGTCGCTTCTAGTATTATATAAGTCGGCTAAATAACAACTACGCCTATAGTAGACGTTTCAACAAGAACTTTTTAGTTGTATACTTTGAGTTTATTAAAATTCTTCGAAAGAAAAAAAAGGAAGAAAAAAAAGAAAAAGAATTCCGTCCCAATGTTCCTTGTTTCATGTGCGCTCTCCTCTCAAGAGGCGATCAATATCACTGGTGAGCGAAGATTGACTAAATTACTCTCCGCCAGACAGAAAACATGTTAACTCCAACACTTTTTGGCAGCGAAATAAGTTTCGCGCGAAGAAGAACGAGACTTCTATTTTCTCAAGTTACCGCGAACATCTTCCTCGGCAAGGCCAATAGCTCGAAAACATCGTGGCGTTATCAAGCAACGTCCATCGATATCGACGCTGAATCCACTTCCTCCTTTTTTCCACCCTCTTTCGTAGGTACAGAGGAGATGGACAAAAATCTCCGCGGAACAAGTAGTTTCACGGACAAATATCGGAGTGATCTTGACGTGTAGTGCTGAATTCTAGTGTTATGGAAAAACATAGAAGATAGATTTATTTACATTTTTTTAAGATATATATATATATATATATATATATATATATATATATTATATAGAGAGAGAGAGAGAAGAGAGAGAGAGAGAGAGAGAGAATGAATAGAGAAAAGTATTGGCATAAAAAGGTGCTCAATGCTAAAAAGCAGAGCAGATATACAATCAATAGTAATGATATTATGGATGATTTAAACTCATAACTTTAGGTTTCATGCTTACGCAATCTTCAGATTGACTACATTGGGGAAAAAGATGCCAAATACGTCAAAATAACAACAATACACAGATAGATATTGAAAAGTGCTCAATACATGTGGAGCCAATTAAGAGAACTGAATAAGTAACAAAAGGATATTTGTGTGTGTGATATATATATATATATATATATATATATATATATATATATATATATATATTTATGACCAAGAATATGTTGTAGGAATTAAGATAGATATATTGTTATACATACTAGCAAAATAATAAACGCCCTCCAGGCAATGTAAAAATTGATTTACCTGTTTGTTTGTTTTGTTTTACGGCATATCAACCTCAGTGGGGCATTTAATGCCGATAAAGTTTTGAAATAAATCAATTCTTAATGGATAATACAATTTTTTTATAAATATATTTTTCTATTTAACCCATATATGGGACCCAAACAGGTACTACCACTCCAGGTCAGAGTGGACCAGGGCAATGGTGATGAAGGGGTGCTCCACATTCCCCAAACCTCCAAAACTGGAACCTCACCATCAGATAGGGTTCAACGTCATTCCCAGGACATGTAGACCCGCAGTCACCGCCTTCTAGTATCCATATGATAAAAAGGGGTTGGGGCTTGCCATAAGGGCAATAGGGTTGGGAAA
>CM042180.1:48072353-48082353 GCA_023376005.1 Doryteuthis pealeii | reverse complement strand
GGTTCAATTTCATGTAAAAATTATCCCCAATTTTCTCGGCGATTTCATTCTATGATTGATCGTGTTCAAGGCAAAAGTCGAAATGGTATTTATTTGGAAGTAGCAGTGAAACTATTCGTTGTGATGAAGAAGAAGAAAGAAGAAGACGAAGAAGAAGAAGAAGAAGAAGAAGAAGAAGAAGAAGAAGAAGAAGAAGAAGAAGAAGAAGAAGAAGAAGAAGAAGAAGAACGTGAATCTGAAGGAGTGGAAGAAGGAGTGAGAAGAAGTAGATAGAACATTACTTGTGAATGTTAAAAGGAAGTAGAAATGATGAAAACATAAGAAAAAGAATGGGGTCTGAAGAGGAGGAGTTGGAAGATGAAAAAAGGAAAAAAGACTGAGGAAGAGGGGTAGGTTGTCAAGGTCAGTAGTAGTAGTAGTAGTAGTAGGAGTAGTACTAATAAGTATTATTAGTATTAAAATAATTATACTACTACTACTACTACTACTACTACTACTACTAAGAAGAAGAAGAAGAAGAAGAAGAAGAAGAAGAAGAAGAAGAAGAAGAAGAAGAAGAAATAATATAATCAAAGGAAAGGTGTGGAAATTTCGGTGAAAAATAATAATAATGATAATAAATGAAATCTACTAGAATACTCAGAAGAGTCCTGGAGACCTGAGGAAATTTGTTGTCACTCAGACTCCAGTGAAAGACCATCAGTTTACGCTGATGTTAAAAACTCAAATAATAATAATAATAATAATAATAATAATAATAATAATAATACTTTGTGGTAATAGAGATGAGACTGTAAACCATATACTCTGCGAATGTAGCAAACTAGCACAACGAGAATACAAAACTAGACACGACTGGGTTGGAAAGGTGATCCACTGGGAATTATGCAAAAAATTAAATTTTGGCCACACAACAAAATGGTATATGCATAAACCAGAATCTGTTCTTGAGAACAAAACGCATAAAATTCTCTGGGACTTTGAGATAAAAACGGATCACCTTATCCCAGCAAGAAGGCCAGACTTAGTGTTGATAAACAAAAAAGAAAGAACTTGTCAACTGGTGGATTTTGCAGTTCCAGCAGTTCCAGCAGATCACAGGGTGAAGTTAAAGGAAAATGAAAAAATAGACAAATATCTGGATCTTGCCAGAGAACTGAAAAAGTTATGGAACATGAAAGTGAAAGTGATACCAATTGTAGTTGGTGCAGTTGGAACAGTCCCAAATGGATTAGAAAAGGGCTTGAATAGTTTGGATATCAGAGGAAGGATTGAAACCATTCAGAACACTGCACTGCTGCAATCTGCCAGAATACTCAGAAGAGTCCTGGAGACCTGAGGAGACTTGCTGTCACTCAGACTCCAGTGAAAGACCATCAGCTAACACTGATGTGAAAACTCAAAAGGAGTAAATAATAATAATAATAATAATAATAATAATAATAATAATAATAATAATAATAAACTTCTAGAAACGAAACTCAACAGCAGAAATCTGATCAAAGGAATTAATACCTGGGCTGTCCCCATTATAAGATACTCAGGACCATTCTTAAAATGGACAAAAGAAGAACTCAGACAGATAGACCAAAGGACGAGAAAATTAATGACCATGCACAAGGCTCTCCACCCTAGAGATGATAGAGATAGATTGTATGTGTCAAGAAAGGAAGGGGGAAGAGGTCTTGCCAACATAGAGGAATGCGTAGAAACCACAATCCAACAACTTGAAGATTACACAAGGAAGAGCAAAGACAAATTACTTATGGCGACCAACAATAGTAGAAACGGCAGATGGACAAACAGAAGAACGACAAAGACTAGAAAACAAAAATGGGAAGAAAAACAATTATATGGACGCTTCAAACGACAAATAGATGAGGTTGCACATCAAAAGACTTGGACATGGTTAAGAAAGGGAAACCTCAAAAGAGAAACAGAATCACTTATAATTGCTGCACAAAATAATGCCATAAGGACAAACTACATCAAAGCGAAAATTGATAAGACCCAACAGAATAGTAAATGTAGACTTTGCGGTAATAGAGATGAGACTGTTAACCATATACTCTGCGAATGTAGCAAACTAGCACAACGAGAATACAAAACTAGACACGACTGGGTTGGGAAGGTGATCCACTGGGAATTATGCAAGAAATTAAATTTTGACCACACAACAAAATGGTATATGCATAAACCAGAATCTGTTCTTGAGAACGAAACGCACAAAATTCTCTGGGACTTTGAAATAAAAACGGATCACCTTATCCCAGCAAGAAGACCAGACCTAGTGTTGATTAACAAAAAAGAAAGAACTTGTCAACTGGTGGATTTTGCAGTGCCAGCGGATCACAGGGTGAAGTTAAAGGAAAATGAAAAAATTGACAAATATCTGGACCTTGCCAGAGAACTGAAAAAGTTATGGAATATGAAAGTGAAAGTTATACCAATTGTAGTTGGTGCACTTGGAACAGTCCCAAAAGCATTAGAAAAGGGTTTGGAAAGTTTGGATATCAGAGGAAGGATTGAAACCATTCAGAACACTGCACTGCTGCAATCTGCCAGAATACTCAGAAGAGTCCTGGACCTGAGGAGACTTGCTGTCACTCAGACTCCAGTGAAAGACCATCAGCTAACACTGATGTGAAAACTCAAAAGGAGTAAATAATAATAATAATAATAATAAGAAGAAGAAGAAGAAGAAGAAGAAGAAGAAGAAGAAAAGCTAAGCTGGAGACGTCATACGTTTTCTGTTTTTTTGTTGACTAGTTTGTTTTTGATTTGTTTTTGTTTTATTTCTATTTTTGTTTTATTTCTATTTTTGCGTAAAGAACACAAAACATAAAGAAAAAAAAAGCCAAGATAAAGAATTCTCCCATTGAGATCCAAACTTATCAGTGGATTTTCTTCTTTCACAGATAATGACTAACTTTAAATAAATCCGCACAATCCAACAACAGAAAGATTTGAAATACATTTCAAGAAAAACAAAATCTTTCCTTTGGCTTTTAAGAACGCCAAATAACTACAATCAAAAGCCAATGAAAGATTTCAAAATGATTTTGTCAGAGTGGCGCCTTTTCGATTAATCAGGAAAAATAATGAATATTTGATTGATTAAAACAAAGACGACAAGGATGAACCAAAATTCCCAAATGAAATAAATAAACACACGCACAAAAAAGAAATAATAATTTACTAGTTTCTTAGAAATACAAACTAATATGAAACTTTTAATGCATATATCTATTTTTTGCTTATATGATTGATGTAATCGTATTAACATTATACGCATGCCAAAGACTATTCTTTTTCTGTAATACTTTCAATAAATGCTCGCACCAAAGACAATCGGCATTTGGCAGCTATTCAATCATTTCTATTGCAAAATCATTTTCAACGCTTAATCACAAGACCTGCGTTCGTTTATGTCTCAAAATTCTTCTAAGTTTTCCAAAAAATAAATGCTATTACTTTTGCTGAGTATTGCAATATATATATGTAGGCGCGTGGGCTAGTGGTTAGAGTCGTGGAAAATGGACTCGTTGATTCGAGTTCAATTCCTAGACGAAACTGTTGGCATTTCACATAGCGCTAATACCCTTGGTAAAGGTATGAATCCATATATTCTCCCTCCAGCTAGGGGTTAAATAGTAGGGCAGACTGGGCTCTTTGGCCTTGGGTAGGTAGCCAGTCTAGGAGAGGGAAAACTGAATTCAAAATTCCTGAGGTCGGTCGTTGATTGGGTTTGTGGCATTCGTGCACCAATTCTTTCCTATCGACTGTGCCAAAAAGTGTGTAATGGTCCGACAGAAGCCTTCACCACTATAAGCAAATCACGGTGTGGATGTTCATTGTATGAACCCTCATGCGTGGAAAATCGACGAGAGAGTCCATAATATATATATATATATATATATATATATATATACACACATATATTTTTTTCGGTATATATTTTTATGTTTTTTTTATGTTGAAGTTGGGCGTTATTATGAAGCATTTAAAAATAAATCAAGGAAATCGATGTTGTGGAGTATAGGATTCACTTATTTTTTCATTATTTGTTATTATACATTTTCGGGATCGTTAGATTCCCTTTTTCAAATGAATGTCGCTACTGTTTAACGGATCCTTTGAACAGGAGCGACATTCACGTAAACATACAATACGAGAATACAGTTATATAAAATACCATCATTTTCCAAAAAAAAAAGAAATTCATTTAAAAGGAAATGCCATAACTAGACTGCTTCAGTTCCTGTGATCTTTTGAAAAAGAGATATTATCTCGAAAATTCAAGAATTAAATACAGGATAACACACAACATCATTGTTACCGTATTATTATTTTTTTCTTTACACCTGCATTGTGATAGCCTTCTAAATCAACCTCCTAACCAATATATACACAATGCTTCAAGCAAATTATAAAACTCTCTCTTATATATATATATATATATATATATATATATATATATATATATATACTAGCAAATATATGCACCCTCCGGGTGCAAGTATTTAAGTTTTAATATAATAAAATATCATGTTAAATTAGAAAGGCTAATGAAACTGAATAAGAATTCAGATAAAAATATTTGGAACAGAGGGGGTATAATCGGAAAATAGAACAACTTTGAAACTAACTGTTCCACCATTTTCCCTTACTCCCGTCTTTCAGTGGTAAATTTCCCTAATTTAACTATTTAGTTAAAATAGAAAGTAAAGAATAAAATAACAGTTATTTCTTCTTGTTAATGAATTTCTTTTAACATTTATCCACGAGATTTTTTCTTATATTCAATAAGATAAAACCAAAAAATTAGAAATCAATAATACTAAGCATATATTTATTAAAATCAAATTTTTAATATCAATATGCAAATTAGCCTTCCCATTCACACTGTTATCCGCTATTTTGTTGTATATATAAATACAATTGCATATGATTCGTATTTAGTTATGATCAACACTCTTAATGATATAAAACAATATGATTTATTGATAATTGAGGTTTAAATAAAAATAAAATCATGGAGAATTCGACGTAAATAACAAAGGGAATTGTAACTTGTATAGTAATATAGTTTCGGTTACAGACAGACAAACCCACAATCTCCATTATAATAAGATATATATATATATATATATATATATATATATATATCAATTTGTCTCAGCATCTAGTGGGCTCTTTGGAGTTAATGCTGTTATTGGTAGGTTGTAAACCTGTTTGAAAAATGCTGACTCAGCACGAACAGTTTTAATATCCGCACCAACCGTCACGTGTTCATTCTACCCCATTCGGCTCTCCATATTAATAATATCGATAGCCGAGTTTACTGATTATAACACGAATGCCTACCAAATATTGATATAGCATTTGGCTTTTACTCGGGGCATTCCATTTGTCAAATAAATCTCTTCTAGTACTTCCGTCCCGCTGTCCATATCCGTCTTGCCCCTCTCGTTCGGAAACGCCTTTAATGAATTCTTGTCCTAAATGTCAGAATTTTCTGATTGCTGAGGTCTTTTATGCGCCTCAGAATACCCTGTCTTAAATAAAGGTTCCTTAATAATTAATAGGCTGCTCTTACACTCCCGCTTCCTATCCTTACTCTGCCCTCTTTCATTCTTTCTTTCTTTCTTATAGTTATCTGATGTGTAGCATTTCCTTTTTCGTCCCTTTCTTTCTTCACAATGAAAACGGAAGGGTTCTCCATTATTTAGCACTGATAACGACACCCATCTCCTTTCAGTCTACCCTGTCTAAGATTAACGTTTCTAAATAATAAATAGGCTGTTCTTGCTCTCCCCCTTTCTTTTTTTACTCCACCCTCTTTCTTTCTTTCTTTCTTTCTTTCTTGTTATTCCCTTTCTTTCTTTCTTCCTTTCTTTCTTTCTTTCTTTTTTCTTGTTATTCCCTTTCTTTCCTTCTTTCTTTTTTCTTTCTCCCTTTCTTTCTTTCTTTCTTTCTTTTTATTCCCTTTCTTTCTTTCTTTCTTTCTTTTTTCTTTCTTTCTTTCTTTTTTCTTGCTATTCCCATTCTTTCTTTCTTTCTTTCTTTCTTTCTTTTTTAATTTCTTGTTATTCACTTTCTTTCTTTCTTTTTTCTTACTTTCTTTCTTTTTCTTGTTATTCCCGTTCTTTCTTTTTTCTTTCTTTCTTTCTTTCTTTTTTCTTTCTTTCTTGTTATTCTATTTCTTTCTTTCATTCTTTCTTTCTTTCTTTCTTCCTTCCTTCCTTTCTTTCTTCCTTTCTTTCTTTCTTTCTTTTCTTTCTTCTTTTTATTCTTTCTTTCTTTCTTTCTTTCTTTTCTTTCTTGTTATTCCCTTTCTTTGTTCTTTCTTTCCTTCTTTCTTCCTTTCTTTCTTTCTTTCGCTCTTTCTTTATTTCTAGTCATTCCCTTTCTTTCTTTCTTTCTTTCTTTCTTTCTTTCTTATATTTTTCTGATTATGGAGGGGCTTGGTTTAATGGTTAGTGTCGTGGGAGATCGACTCATCGACAGGGGTAGTTTTCATTTCACATAGCGCTAATACTCTTGGAAAAGGTATGCATCCAATTATTCTCCCCCAAACTATATTCAAATAGTACAGCAGACTGAGCTCTTTAACCATGGCTAGGTAACCGGTCTAGGAGAAGGAAAACTGAATCCAAAGTCTGTCTTAGATTAATGTTCCTAAATAATTAATAGGCTGATCTTGATGTTCCTCTTTCTAACTGTACTCCAATCTCTTTCTTTCTCTCTTTCTTTGTTATATTTTTCTGATTATGGAGGGGTGTGGTATAATGATTAGAGATGTAGGAAATGGACTCGTCGAAATGAGTTCAAATCCGGGACGAGGCTGTTTAATATAATAGCCTGTTCTTCCTGTCCCTCTTTCTTTCTTTACTTCACCCTCTTTCTTTCTTTCTTCCTTTTTTCTTTCTTTCTTTCTTTCATTCTTATATTTTTCTGGTTATGGAGGGGCGTGGTATATTGATTAGAGATGTAGGAAATGGACTCGTCGAAATGAGTTCAAATCCGGGACGAGGCAGTTTGCATTTCACATAGCGCTAATACTCTTGTGAAAGGTATGCATCCATCTACTCTCCCTCCAACTATGGGTAAATAGTACAGCAGACTGTGTTCATTAACCTTGGTTAGGTAACCGGTCTAGGAGAAGGAAATCTGAATTTGTCTTTGATTAAGGTTCCTAAATAATTAATAACCTGCTCTTGGTTTCCCTCTTTCTACCTTTACCCCACCTTTTTTTCTTTCTTTCTTTCTTTTTTTCTTTCTTTCTTATATTTTTCTGGTTATGGAGGGGTGTGGTAAAATGATTAGAGATGTAGGAAATGGACTCGTCGAAATGAGTTCAAATCCGGGACGAGGCTGTTTGCATTTCACATAGCGCTAATACTCTTGGGAAAGGTATGCATCCAACTACTCTCCCTCCAACTATGGGTAAATATTAGAACATACTGGACTCTTTAACAATGGCTAGGTAATCGATCTAAGACAAGAAAAACTCGGAATTAAAAACATGTTAAACCTAGTGATTTCAATGCTCTTTTATATAAATATATATATATATATATATATACTTTATAGAAAGAAAAATACCTCCGATTAACTTTTATAGAAAAACACGCCCAATGTACTTTTATAGAAAAAACAAACACTTCCTTTGCAATTTTATAGAAATACATTCTAATGCATTTCTATAGAAAAATATACACTTCGAATGCATTTTTATAGAAAAACACACCCAATATACATTTATAGAAAAAAACTATTTTAATGCATTTATATAGAAAAAAATCACTTCCTTAGCACTTTTATAGAAAAAAAAACCCTTCGAATGCATTTTTATAGTAAAAAACATCCAATATATGTTTATAGAAAAAAAAAATTTCAATGCATTTATATAGAAAAAAATCGCTTTGTTAGCACTTTTATAGAAAAAAAACAAACTTTCTAATGCATTTTTATAGAAAAACATATCCAATATACCTTTATAGAAAAAAAAATTGCAATGCATTTATATAGAAAAAATCGCTTCCTTAACACTTTTATAGAAAAAATTTGTTATGCATTTTTATAGAAAAACACATCCAATATACGTTTATAGACAAAAAAAATATTTCAATGCATATAAATGGATATAAAAGAAAAAAAATTGCTTCGTTAGCGCTTTTACAGAAAAAAAACACATTCTAATGTATTTTTATAGAAAAACACATCCAATATACGTTTATAGAAAAAAAAATATTTCAATGCATTTATATAGAAAAAAATCGCTTCCTTAGCACTTTTATAGAAGAAAAACCCACTTCGAATGCATTTATATAGAAAAACACATCCAATATACGTGTTGCATACTGGGGTTGTCACGGTACCAAATCGTATATGTTATATACTGGCATCTTCCTTTCCCTGTTGCTGAGTCGTATGTGTTAGTAGACATATGTAGTAGGACTTTGAACGTTTATTTCTTTCCCTCAAGTCAATATGGAACTACAAATACTGCTATCTGCCACACGTGGGGCCTTGTTGAATGGTGGCTAAGTAACGGGTACGTCTCCCCCCACAGGGGAGGGCGTGTCAACTCTCTCACACGACTGCTGTCCGAATGAACTCACTCAACCGACTGACTGTCCCCACTGACCGTTGAATGCTTAACCCTCTCGCTTTTGTATTGACGACACGCCTACGCATTTTAATCTTTCTCTTTTTCCCTCAGACGGAAGTCCTTACTTCCCTTTCCAGTCTCTTTGTTCAATTTTCCTTTTTCTTTTCAAACTTCCCGCGCGACGATCGCCAAACCATGACATACGTTTATAGAAAAAAAAAACTATTTCAATGCATTTATATAGAAAAAAAAATCGCTTACTTAGCACTTTTATAGAAAAATAAAACACTTCGAATGCATTTTTATAGTAAAACATATCCAATATACGTTTATAGAAAAAAAAACTATTTCAATGCATTTATATAGAAAAAAATCGCTTTCTTAGCACTTTTATAGAAAAAAAACACTTCGAATGCATTTATATAGAAAAAACGCACTTTCATAGAAAAGAAACACTTTGAAGATAATCCACAATACCTCAGCAAGATTTGAACTCGACTCACCTATTCCATCCACCGCACCACTAACTCCACCATATCCACCTCCCCTTTCCCAACTTTTTTGGCACGTCAGGTCAGAAATTAAGATTTTCTTGAGTAGGTGCCATGAAGCGAGACTATATTGATACGGCTAATCAGGAGGTTCTTCATGATTAACAAACCTCCCCCAATCCCACACACCATTTAATTATTTCATTCGTATGCATTTCACTCTCATTATATTCGCTAATAAACACGCGGGAAAGTTCAGGTCGACCAGTGTAAGTTTCGCGCCAGGGAGAAAGATGAAAGGGAGAATGGCGTTGCCATAGTCACCGGCCATCGCTTTCCTACACGTTACACATTGTTAGAGATGCCTCCAACCGAGTCTGGTTCCATTTTAGGCGGTGCGGACTTGCAAATTATTTTTTGCTCTTGCAAGCAGAAAAAAAAAAACGATGATATGGTTGTATAATTTGGAGTTTGTGGAGAATTAAGAGCTAAAAGTTGCAAAAGTCTAAGGGTTATACAATACCATCGTAAGTTAAGTGTAGGCAACAGGATAGCCTTTATATATACTAGCAAATATATGCACCCTCCGGGTGCAAGTATTTAAGTTTTAATGTAATGAAATATCGAATTAAATTAGAAAGTCTAATAAGAAGGCAGATAAAAAGATATGTAACAGAGTGGGGGTATAATAGAAAAATAGAAATGAAACTTATTCTTCCATCACTCCCGTCTTTCATTGCTGAATTTTACTTATTTAACAATTTAGTTAAATTAGGAAATAAAGAATAAAATGACAGTTATTTTTTCTTGTTAATGGATTTAATTTAAGATTCATTGAAGAGATTTTTGCTTATATTCATTAAAATAAAACCAAACAATTAGAAATTAATAA
>CM042180.1:48049853-48067353 GCA_023376005.1 Doryteuthis pealeii | reverse complement strand
CTCTCTAAGTATGTGTCTACCCCGGGGGGTGAGGAAGTTGTTTTTGTTTTTGTTTTTTTTGTTTTTCTTTTCCTTTTTAAAAGCAGCACTAAAATTAATTTTCTAATAAGGCTTCACCAAATAAATTCCAGTCTGTTTACTGCAGAATCTCAACTTTAAACTTCTAGTAAACTTAGTCGAAATTCAATTAGTACATACTACTTTCAAGAATTATATACTAACGATTTAATGAATTTTTGATGTTGAAAATAACAGGTTAACAAGTGGAGGGAAAAATTCTAATTTCTTACGAAAAATACACACACACACACAAATATATATATATATATATATATATATATATATATATATATATATATATATATATATATATATATATATATATTGGGAATAAATACCATGGGTATCGTGGTTATGGACCATTTCCACTCGCGAGTGGAAATGGTCCATAACCACGATACCCATGGTATTTAAGGCCTTTTTATTCCCAAATAACTTTGCTCTGTTTACAATAATTAAACATTGAGCTCTCAACGTAACCTGAACTCTACAACAAACTACTGGTAGAGAATTAGGACCCGCCTAGAATCACCTTGTACCAAGAAACTTGGTACCGCACCAAAGTATATATATATATATATATATATATATATATATATATATATATATGAGTATATATAAAAAGATATGAAAATATCACAAACTGCTGTTAAAGTGAAAACATTTTATAACTTCGCTGATATTGCACAATATTTCGATTTTATGAAAATCATCATCAGAGCTTGTTTATACTCCGTGTTGTTAAGAGCGGAGACAAAAGTCATATGAGTTCAAAACAAAAACCTTGATGTTGCAAGAAAATGCGACGGAAGTGCTCATATTCGAAACTATTCAATAACCTTTCTCTTTGTCGCAACGTCAAGGTTTTTGTTTTGAACTCATATGACTTTTGTCTCCGCTCTTAACAACACGGAGTATAAACAAGGTCTGATGACGATTTTCATAAAATCGAAATATTCAATATCAGCGAAGTTATAAAATGTTTTCATTTTAAGAGCAGTTTGTGGTGTTTTCATATCTTTTTATATATACTCATACCGTCGGATTCACTTCCTTTCTTTTAACTTGAAGTGAAGAAAATGATGGATATATTTTTTATATGTTTTTATATGTTTTTAAAAACATCCATCATTTTCTTCATCCCAGAATACATCCTGATGAAGGTTCAATGAAACCGAAATGTTTTAAACATCGATAATTAAATTCATCACATTTTCGGAACACTTGTTTTTTTTTCAAATTTTCTTTATATTATATATATATATATATATATATATATATATATATTATATATATATATATATATATACATAATTCCATTAAAATCGGATAATTCCCAGATCTTTGTTAATTTCTATTCAATCGGATGGGGGTGGGTAGATGTGTTTTGTAAAATTTTGTAAATAATTTAAGCACCCTCCCAAGTTTTCTCGACAAGTACATGTAAATGTGTTACCGCCACCCTCAAATTTAAAATATGTTTTTTTACCATTTTGAATGCATTTTTATCGACTAATAACTTTTAGTGGTTTGAAGGCGATAAAAAGTAACCGACCCCCAGGTTTTTTTATCAACAAGTAAATGCAAATATTTCACCCACCCCATTTAAAATGTTTTGTTTTCATTTTATTCAAAACAACTTTTAAAAAGATTTTAAGTAAATATGACAGAGTTTAAAATCGAAATCAAATAGAAAATATTTACAATTACTTGTCGAGAAAAGACTTGGGGGAGGGTTAAATATCGCTTTCATATCACATTAACTACTCGGGAAAAACGCCTTTAAACAGCTAGGGACTTAAGTAGCATGGGTCAGATTTTCAGCAAACACAGCATAGCGTTTTTTAGGGAAAAGAAAAAAAGCAAAACAAAATGTTGGCTCGCACAACAGAGCTAAACACAACATTTAACTACAGTGTAGTTATGATATAAAAACTCTTCCCGCAAAATAAATTTTAGCCCGATCAACAAATTCTTTATAAAAATAAAAAAAATAAAACAGTTAGCCCGAACAAGAAAGATTTCGCTACCCAGAAGTAACGCGTTACAGTCTACACCCCCTTCCCCGACGTCACAGCAAAAATATCATTTTTATGCCGACTGGATAGGAGGCTTTGTTGGACGGGTGAGTCCACTAATAGTCCACAGTCGTTACGACAGTACCTGCTCACTCCTAATTAATTTTAACATAGTTAAATGTCTCTAATACAATAACTCTCCGTTTTCCCTCTCACTCTCATAGAGAGACTATCATTATAGAGGGAGGAGGTAATCAAGTATAGAGAGGGTGAGAGTAACATGCAGAATGACAGTGAGGGACGGGTCAGTTTTTAGTTAATTGCTAATTACAACTAATTAAAACAAATTAAAGTGGAATGTTTTTCAAACATTAACTAGTCCTAAAAACAAGGAATATCTTAGTATAAATTTTGTATCAGTAACCTAAACAGAAAAAAAAGCCTTTAGGAAATAAAAAGTGTTTATCTCAGCTTTAGTATAATAATAGAAGATATATATATATCTGTGTTTATTCAAATATTTGTATATTCATATCTATCGAATCATGTCTATCTAATTCACCAGTTTCTTGTGCTTCTTTTTGTTTCTTTTCGTGATTTCTCTTTTATGTTAGACGTTTACGATTTTGTTAGATGTGGCGCTGATTGGTGCTCAAATCTCGTAGAAAAACGTTGGAGGCGTGATTTCTTTCTGTGTCGTTTACGCGAGACTTTGATTTCCGACATTTCGCTCACTTTAGGCTGGATTCGGATAGCGCTTTGTTTTAGAAGTCAGTCATGGTTAATTTGCGGCGCTTTTCGTCGCAAGAGGGCGTTGCTTCAAAAGATCTTATATCGAGAAGTTGGTCAAAGTTATTTGTGATGAAAACTGGTAACGTGAGAGGCGGCAAAAGAACATCAAGGAAGAAGAAATAATAGTGATGAATAGGATATTTGAGCATTAACACAGACACAACTTTTTCTGTGCAAACACACACACACACACACACACACACACATATATATATTATATATATATATATATATATATATATATGTCTGTGTGTAAATATATATATATATATTTATACACACATATATATATAAATATATATATATATATATATAATATATATATATTTATACACATATATATGTATAAATAATAAATATATATATATATATATTATATATATATATATATATATATATATATATATTCCAAAAGTCCAGAGTATAAATCTTCCTTACGACACAAGAGTTTTATTTAAACAAAACCAAGTCGCAGTTTGAGAGGTCAATGTGTGCTCTTAATGTTAGAGTCACAGAGCAAATATATAAGTAAAGAAATAACAAAAGACTTAGAGATTTAGCATTATAGTCTATTTCAGGAAGCTTAGACAAAACAATTTTGTCTAAGCTCCCTGAAATAGACTATAAAGCTAAATCTCTAAGTCTTTTGTTATTTCGTTACTCATATATATATATATATATATATATATATATTATATATATTATATATGAGATTTATCCAAAATTGGTAGTAAGGGATGATTCTATATGTGATTTCTAAGATCCACTGTACTAATATTTGATCCAGTATGTATAAATACAGTGAATCATTAAATCACTAAAAGAGCTCAATGTAAAATAACCTTTTAGATTATATACAGAGCAATATTTATCAATATAGGAAGAACTCAATACAGTAATCCCATAATAAATTTATTTCGACGAAAATTGGGGCCCATATAAATCTAAGTTGATTTAAACCGGCTCCCCAGATTTTCGCCTCATCAGAAGTGTCTCAATTCCCTTGAATTGAGACCCATCTGATGAATCGAAAATTTGGGGAGCCGGTTTAAATCAACTTAGATTTATATGGGCCCCAATTTTCGCCGAAATAAATTTATTATGGGATTACTGTATTGAGTTCTTCCTTCCTTTTTTGATATATATATATATATATATTATATATATATATATATATATATGAATGCATGTATATATCTGCTTGTATATTGTATAATGAATATTATATATATTTAATTCTTTTTCCTTCCCCATTATTCTACAAATTAATGTAATTTTAATTTTACTTTAGATACTGACCATGTGCGCTATGTCTACCCCTCCCCATGACCTCTATCTTGCTGATATATCCATATGTAGGTAGATAGGTAGGTAAAATTTGTTTCGTTCTGCCATTAAAGAAATTTTCCTTTCAGCTACCGTAAGTTTTTTCACGTGTCATATCCTGGTCAAAATTAAAACTTATATATATATATATATATATATATATATATATATATATATATATATTTCCGTAGTTAGGGTCTTTCCATGTGTGGTTTAACCAAGCTGATGCGGGTAGACCGTAAGGAGAGCTCAATGTGCCTAATACCAGTGAGTAACAGGACAGAGCAAGAAATTTAGTAAATGAAGAAAAACTGTAAACTTGCTTCATTACAATAATTTATTTCAACCGTATTAATACGGCATCTTCAGGTAATCACAATCGTAAGAGTCATGTTCTTGTGATTACCTGAAGATGCCATATTAAAACGGTTGAAATAAATTATTGTAATGAAGCAAGTTTAGAGTTTTTCTTCATTTACTATATATATATATATATATATATATATATATATATATATACTGGGAGATTATGTGCTTAATAAAGTCATACCTAATTTGTTAATTAATTAATTATAATTAAATGAATTAGGCGTGCATATCGGTTTAAATGTAAAGCGTAAACAAATAGAGAAAAAGTCGATCTCTGTATGTACATTTCAGCCTTATTAGGCCTCATCAGCAGAGCTATAGACAAGGTAGTGCTTTGTGCGTGATTCGAATCCTACCTGTCAGGCTGACAGGCGGGCACTCTAACCATTACACTAGCAGGCTTCCTCAGAATTTCTCTGCCCTGTCTATAGCTCTGCTGATGAGGCCTAATAGGCTGAAATGTACATACAGAGATCGACTTTTTCTCTATTTGTTTACGCTTTACATTTAAAGTGATATGCACGCCTAATTCATTTAATTATAATTAATTAATTAACAAATTAGGTATGACTTTAATTAAGCACATAATCTCTCAATATATATATATATATATATCCCACTACCAATTCTCGCCTCGCCGTGTCCTTTTTCTTCGACGATAACCATTACACTACGTCCCACCTACGCCTACGATCTAAGGCTGCACGGAAGTCTGTCCAGATATTTTGAAATCACAAAGCAAGATGAATATCTCACCCGACCATTAAAGATAGTCTATACAACCTCACCCCCACCCCCAAAGTAAACACTACTAAAAATAACAAAAAACAAAAACAAGCACCCGTCTCAATCATCCGAAATACCCACCGTTGTAGAAATGTTTGATAAACTGCCCCCCACGCCACTAAAAGCTGCCCCACATCTTCTCCTCTGACCTCCCCCAATCCGTTTGTGATAAATTTAGATCAGACTGTGATTCTTTGTCTCTGGAATATGCAGCCGGGGTGGGCCGAAAAAAAAAACTGGAAATCACAGATAAAGAAAGAAATAAAAATGTCTTTTCTACCTACACAAACTACTTTTTCTTTCTTTCTTTCTTTCTTTTTTCTTTCTTTCTTTCTCTTTTTCTTCTTTTTTCTTTTCTTTCTTTCTTTTTTCTTTTCTTTCTTTCTTTTTTCTTTCTTTTCTTTCTTTCTTCTTTCTTTCTTTCTTTCTTTCTTTCTTTCTTTCTTTTTTCTTTTCTTTCTTCTTCTTCTTTTTTCTTTCTTTCTTTCTTTTTTTCTTTCTTTTCTTCTTTTTTTTCTTCTTCTTTCTTTCTTTCTTTTTTCTTCTTCTTTCTTTTCTTTCTTTTTCTTTTCTTTCTTTCTTTTTTCTTTCTTTCTTTCTTTCTTCTTCTTTCTTTTTTCTTTCTTTCTTTCTTTCTTTCTTTCTTTCTTTCTTTCTTTCTTTCTTTTTCTTCTTTCTTTCTCTTTCTTCTACCCACTCAATCTAGTATTTCTTTCTTTCCACCCACTCAGTCTAGTCTTTGGTTTTCTTTCTTTCTTTCTTTCTTTCTTTTTCTTTCCACCCACCCAGTCTAGTCTTTCGTTTTTCTTTACTTTCTTTTTTCTTTCTTTCTTTTGTTCTTTCTATCTACCCACTCAATCTAGTATTTCTTTCATTCTTTCTTTCTTCCCTTCTTTCTTTCCACCCACTCAGTCTAGTCTTTCTTTTTCTTTTCTTTCTTTCTTTCTTTCTTTCTTTCTTTCTCTATTCATTTCTATATCAATTTCTATTTCTTCTTACTTTCTTAATATCTCTCCAATATTTCTTTCTTTCTTTCTTTCATTCTTTCTTTCTTTCTCTCATTCTTTCTTTCATTCTTTCTACCCACTCAATCTAATATTTCTTTCTTCTTTCTTTCTACCCACTCAGATTAGCCTTACCTTCCTTCTTTCTTTCGACCCACTCAGTCTAGTCTTTCTTCTTTCCTTCTTTCTTTCGACCACTCAGTCTAGTCTTTCTTTCTTTCCTCTTTCTTTCTACTCACTCAGTCTAGTCTTTTTTCTTCCTTCTTTCTTTCTACTCACTCAGTCTAGTCTTTCTTTCTTTATTCATTTCTTTCTTTCTTTCTTTCTTTCCTTCTACCACGTAGATTTGCCTTTCTTCTCTTCTTTCTTTCCACCCACTCAGTGTGGTCTTTCTTTCATTGCTTCTTCCTTTTTAACAACTCAATCTTTCTCTCTCCTCTCTCTCTCTCTCTCTCTCTCTCTCTCTCTCTCTCTCTCTCTCACACACACACACACACACACACACACACACACAAAACACACACACGCCATCTTTCTTTTTTCTTTCTTTTTTATTCCCTTACTCTAGTCACTCCTTCTTTATTTCTACCTAGCCCTTTCCGTCTTTTTTTTTGTTTTTTCTTTCTTTCCTTCTTCCCTTCTTTCTTTCTTTCTTTCTTTCTTTCTTTCTACCCACTCACTTATTTATATTTCTTTCTTATTTTATTTCTTCTCCCTTCTTCTAGTCCTTTCTTCTGTATTTCTACCTCCCATTTCTCTCTCTCTCTCTCACTCTCTCTCTCTATCTCTCTCCCACTGTCACACACACTCACACACACACACACGCACGCACACATCTTTCTTCTTCTTCTTCTTCTTCTTCTTCTTCTTCTTCTTCTTCTTCTTCTTCTTCTTCTCTTCTTTCTTTCCACCCACTCAGTGTAGTCTTTCTTTCATTCCTTCTTCCTTTTTACCAACTCAATCTGTCTCTCTTTGTCTCTCTGTATCTCTCTCTTTCTCTCTCTCTCTCTCTCTCTCTCTCTCTCTCTCTCTCTCTCACACACACACACACACACACACACACACACATCTTTCTTCTTCTTCTTTTCTTCTTCTTCTTCTTCTTCTTCTTCTTCTTCTTCTTCTTCTTCTTCTTTCTTTTCCTTTCTTAGATAGTCGTTAGAGGGTGAGATCCTTGTTTGGTCTGGGTAAGTTTAGACAATGTCGATAACTGGGAAGTGGCGGTTAAAAATGCCAGAACAAAGGCCCAACACTCTCGGTCTAGTGCTTTACGGAGACGAATGATTATACAATGAGACATTCACAGAAATCAATCAACGTTTGTTGTTTTCTTTGTGATCGAACTCTTTAAAGTAAAGGCAACCGAACATAGTTCGATAGGAGCAGTTATATTCGTAAATAGTACTGAATACATAACAATTACACAAAACAGATACAATACATCTATCTAACTATCAAATCTTGGCTGAACTTGCACAAAGGTGTCAAAATTATAGTGACCCAGAAAAAACAGAACCCACAAATTTTGTAATGAAACTGTTAATTTTAACTATGTGGGTCTAGGGATAGGGTTTAGGGTTAGGGCTTAGGGTAGGGTTAGGATTAAGGTTAGTGTTGAGATTTAGGGTTAGTTTAATGGGAAAAGGAATAAATAATTTGGGTTCTGTTTTTTCTGGGTCACCGTGTCTACCGTGACCCAGAAAAACAGAACCCACACATTTTGTAATAAAACTGTTAATTTTAACTATGGGGGTTTAGTGTTAGCGTTAGCGGTTAGTGTTAGGCTTAGGGTTTATGGTTAGGGTTACGGTTAGGGTTTAAGGTTAGTGTAATAGGAAAATAAATAAATAATTTGGGTTCTGTTTTTTCTGGGTCATTCTAATTTTGACACCTTTGTGCAATTTCAGCCCAAATCTTTTCCCATCTCTGTCTCGCACACACACACACACACCACACACACACATACACACACACTCATACAAACACACACACACGCACACACATATATATATATATATACTTATATATATATATTATATATATATATATAATATATAATATATATATATATATATATATTATATATAAATTACTACGAGTACTGGAATCATATATAATTGTGTGTGTTTGTATTTGGGCAGCAATCTTTCATTTATACATGTAGAATTAAACATAAGACACATTTGTTTAACAATTTTATTTTTCCTCTTTTCGAGTTTTCTGGCCAACTTTTTGATATTTGGATGGAATTCGTGGATAAGTCCACCAAAGTTCAGGTCCCGAGTAAAGATCAAAAATCAAAAATAAAATTGTTAAACAGGAGATGTGTGTTTTGTTTAATTCTACACGTAAATATATATATATATTTGGGAAGAAATGCCATAGCTGGACTGCTTCAGTTCAATTCTTTTGATAAAGAGGTATTACCTCGAAAATTCAAGAAAGAATAAAAAATACAGGTCAACACACAACACCATTGTTACCGTATTATTATTTTTTTATTTATTCCAAACTGCATTGTGATAGCCTTCTAAATCAACCTCCTAAACCATATATATATATATATATATATTATAATATATATATATATATATAGAGTTATGTTATTTGTTTTCCTCTTTGAGATCGAACAATTTAAAGAAAAGGTAATCTCATGTAGTTCGATGGCAGTTTGTCGTAAATATTACTGAATACATAACAATTACACAATACAGATACAACACATCTATCTAACTATCAAATCTTTTCCCAGCTCTCTCTCTCTCTCTCTCTCTCTCTATATATTATATAATATATATATATATATATATATATATATATATAATATATATATATATATATTTATTTATTTATTTAGACGCCTACTTTGGCTTCGTCACATCAGGAGGACGGACTTAGGCTGCATCTCCGAAAACCTACTGTACGGCGAATTGGCATACGACACCCGACCAACAGGGGGACCTCGCTTGCATTTTAAAGATGCCTGCAAAAGGAAAATAAAGACATGCCACATTGGCACCAACACATGGGAGGCTTGTGCAGACGACCGTGCGACCTGGTGACTCCTCGTCAAACAAGGAACGTAAAGGAGTGAAAAAGAGCAACTCCAGCAGGTATCACTGTTTGCTTGCAGTGATTGCCATTCAAGAGGTGGACTGTTCAGTCACTCTCACAGCTGCAGATTAAAGGAAAAAAAAGTGGACACTACGCCATCGTTTTTAGTAGATGGAAGGATGCCAATCATATATATATATATATATATATATATATATGAGAGAGAAGGTAGCGTAGACATGGATTCAACACCTGGTTACCGACAGTTTCTCGTCTATGTGATCTTGGTCTGAAGATTGTATAGGTGAGAAACTGTCAAGGTGTTAACTCAATGTCCACGCTACTTTAACTCAAATATAAACGCTCTATTTATGATATTGAGTACTATTCATATCAACCCGCCAAGGCTACGTAGTTCCACTTGTTTGGGGACACTACGCCATCGCCTCTAATATCTATCTGTATAGCCCTCCATTCCTTCTGCGACCTACTTTTTAACCCTTCTGTAGATCCAGCATGGATGCCGCTGGATTTCCTTAATGGATAAACCCTGCGATCAAGACGGAACAGATTTGCCAGATCAGCTCAGTCGAATGAGTTCACAGAGCGCACATGTGACTGAATATTTTCAGCGTTAGTGGAATCATTTCAGAAAATCCAATATCGTGGTACCCTACCTCACGAGTACCTCACCGTACGAGTTTTCGGTCGATTTTTTTGCTTTGTGTTGAGAGCTGTTCTGTATAGGTATTGTTGTTGAATGTTTGGTTTGGTTTGTTTTGTTTTACGGCATATCAACCTCAGTTGGTCATTTAATGCCGATAAAGTTTTGAAATAAATCAATTCTTAATGGATAATACAATTTTTTTATGAATACAATTTTCTATTTAACCCAAAGATGGGACCCTAACAGGTACTACCACTCCGGGTCAGAGTGGACCAGGGAGCAATGGTGATGAAGGGGTGCTCCACATTCCCCAACCCTCCAAAACTGGAACCTCACCATCAGATAGAGTTTAACGTCATTCCCAGGACATGTAGACCCGCAGCCACCGCCTTCTAGCACCCATATGATAAAAAGAGGTTGGGTCTTGCCATAAGGGCAATAGGGTTGGGAAAATCATAAATTTATTTAAAAAAATGTAGGTGCTAGGGCTTGACTTGACCAGCCAATTGATCGGAGGGGGCCTCTCCGACCGCCTGTCTAGCCCAAGATAGACCCAAAGTGGAGTATTGCATGTCATGAACTGCTCATCCACCTGGGCTCTATCCTTAAGCATCACGGGTCGCCACCCACGGCCAACAGGTTGCCCGATTGGGGGAGTCTTACACCTCTGCAGAGGTGCAGTCGGTGCATTCTAACGCTCCAGCCGACAGGGCGGGTTGTTTAATATGATCAGACAATAAAGTCTGTATTTTGTTATGTACCTCTTTTGGGATTTTGTTGCATATATATTCACCTACGCTCCGAGGTTTCTCTGAGGCCTCCTAACGTATTATAAGAAATAGTTTTAGCTACTGAAGATAAAACAACACTTAATTCTTATACCTTAAAATCCAACCAAACATCTAATACAGTTGACCAATAGCCAGAGAAACAACCACTATTACTCTAAGTACTCGTGTATGTATATAGCTTTGTCTACACCCCATGACTCCATAGAAGTTATAAGCACCAGTTGTATCTTGAGAACAGGTATTCTATATAGTAATTGCCTACTTATATTCTCCATCTAGTAGTCTCAAGACTATCTACAAAGACTCTTTTCCTTAGGACCTTTGTCTTAACTGTTTTGTATTTTACCTCAAATGTGCTCAGACAATAAAGTCTATATTTGTTATGTATATCTCTCTTGGACGCTGTGAATATTCAGCCACGTTAGGAAGCTTTTTTGAGGCTTCCTAACGTATTATGATTTATTGTTGTTGAATGTGCTCAGACAATAAAGTCTGTATTTTGTTATGTACCTATTTTTGGATTTTGTTGCATATATATTCACCTTCGTTCGGTGGTTTCTTTGGAGCGTCTAAACGTATTATAAAAGGCAGTTCACATAGTGTAATGGTTAGCAAGCTAGATTCACCAACCGTTGGTAGTGAGTTCAATGTTCAGTGGGCGCCCGATACTTCTGGGCTTGTGCCACATCTAAGCTAAGCTAAAAATCCAACAAACCAACCAACCAACCAACCACCAAATACAGTTGACCAGTAGCTAGATGAAGAACATCATAACAAAATGTTCATGATAAGATTATTTACAAAGACTCTTTTCCTTAAGACCTTCATCCTAACTGTTTTGTATTTTATGTTAAATGTGCTCAGACAATAAAGTCTATATTTGTTATATGTATCTCTCTTGGAAGTTGTGAATATTCACCCACGTTAGGAAGATTTTCTGAAGCTTCCTAACGTATTATAATTCATTGTTGTTGAATGTGCTCAGACAATAAAGTCTGTATTTTGTTATGTACCACTTTTTGGATTTTGTTGCATATATAATCATCTACGTTCGGAAGTTTCTCTGAGGCCTCCTAACGTATTATAAGAAACAGTTTTAGCTACAGAAGATAAAACAACGCTTGTTAAGTTTTTAAATGCCATCCTTGGCCAGTTGAAAAGGGCTTAAAGAAAGTCCTGTGTTATGGGATCCTTGGGTAAGCGTATAAGTCCTATCCTGCGAATTGGTAAAGGTCCAGTGATTTAATCCTATGTCCGTAGTCAAAGAGTGTCAGTGTAATTATGACCAGTATGATCGGGGTTAAGTATTGTATCAATCTCAGAGTACTGCCAGTGATTGGCCAAGAGATAGATCACATGATTGTGGCCTAGTCTATAAGTAGGAGTGAGCTTTTAACACACACCTTATATGTGAAAATTCTCAACAACACTTAATACTTATACCTTAAAATCCAACCAACCAAACATCTAACACAGTTGACAAAATTATTTACCAAATGAACTAAAAGTTTATCATTAATTTTAGATACAAATGATGTTAAGGTTATTTTTTTTTTAAAAAGTCACCCAAACGTTTTAAATTAAAAAGTACCATAGGCAATTAATCTCAAGAAAAGAGTTGGCTACTGTTGGGGAAGGGAAATGAGGATTTAAGATTAAAATGAATAAAATACAAAAACTATTGGACCATTTTCAACTAGTAGTAAGTTGAGAATTTTCCAACTTAAGAGTGGCTAGGTGATATCATGAGGTATTGCTGGACTTGGTTTGAATTGGTGATGAAGTTTATGAATATGCAACTAATATGGTGCCCCTCCCCCATACACACAAGAAAAAAAAAACGGAATTGACTGAATTTAATGACATTTTCATTGATATATAAATGAATACTAGATATAATGCACTAGTTATTCTATTTAAAAACTTTTACATTTTTTCAGGTCAGTTAACTTTGAACGATGCATCATTGAGGCGTAACACAGATTCTCAAAAATATGTGGTTCAAAGTTAACTGACCTGAAAAAATGTAAAGGTCTTTAAATAAAATAACTGGTGCATTATATCTTTTATTCATTAATATATCAACACTGAAAATTTCATTAAATTCAATTAATTCCCTGATTTTTGGTATTTTTTTCTTTCGGCGGGGTGACATACATTGTAATTTAGGTTCGTTAAATTAGATTTAACCATGGATTGTGTAGCCAGAGGAAAGACCACTATTACTGAAGTTAAACACCAAAACAAAATGTGCATGATAATTTTACTTATCTCTTCGCAACTGTGGACAAAATTGTTTCGCTCTTTTTACTTACATATACTCTTTGTCTGAGCGCTATCATTTTTTTATATCGCTGTAATTATCACTATTATTATTTACTCCTTTTGAGTTTTCACACCAGTGTTAGCTGATGGTATTTCACTGGAGTCTGAGTGACAGCAAGTCTCATCAGGTCTCCAGGACTCTTCTGAGTATTCTGGCAGATTGCAGCAGTGCAGTGTTCTGAATGGTTTCAATCCTTCTTTTGATATCCAAACTTTCCAAACCCTTTTACAATACTTTAGGGACCGTTCAAAGTGCACCAACCACAATTGGTATCACTTTCACTTTCCTATTCCATAACTTTTTCAGTTTTCTGGCAAGGTCCATTTTTTCATTTTCCTTCAACTTCACCCTGTGATCTGCTGGCACTGCAAAATCCACCAGTTGACAAGTTTGTTTTTTTTGTTTATCAACACTAGGTCTAGTCTTCTTGCTGGGATAAGGTGATCCGTTTTTATTTCAAAGTCCCAGAGAATTTTATGTGTTTCGTTCTCAAGAACAGATTCTGGTTTATGCATATACCATTTTGTTGTGTGGTCAAAATCTAATTTGTTGCATAATTCCCAGTGGATCACCTTCCCAACCAAGTCGTGTCTAGTTTTGTATTCTCGTTGTGCTAATTTGCTACATTCGCAGAGTATATGGTTTACAGTCTCATCTCTATTACCACAAAGTCTACATTTACTATTTTGTTGGGTCTTATCACTATTATTATTATTATTATTATTATTATTATTATTATTATTATTATTATTATTATTATTATTATTATTAATTACTTTCTTTTCTTGACATTTAACGACCATTATTTAAATGTCGGACAGTGACAAGTAACTGCCTATAGGCATAAGTTTTTGAAAAAAAAAAGAAAAAAAGAAAAAGAAAAAATATCTCTAAAGTGTTTCTGGCAATTGGTTTTGTAAAATAATTTCGTAGAATAAAAAGAAAAAAGAAAAATGGTGGAGAAATAAAGAATAATATAAAATAAATGTGAGGCCATATTTAATTCTTTCTTTTTTTTTTTCTGACTCATTTTGAATTCAAGTTTTTGTAGCTGGTTTATTCTTTCTATAAATCGACATTGAGAAAGAGCAGCTGCAGAAGACGCTAACGATATTAAGTGGCCTTCGTTCTTTTATCACCATTATTTATTTTATCATTCGAATCCTCCATATTAAAAATATTCATTGCAATGCAGCAACAATAATCGTTTCTCCTTTCTTTTTTCTTTTTTTTTCCCTTTTTTTCTTAGGATATATATAAATATATATACTTATATACACACACACACACACACACACTCACACACACACACACATACACACACACCACACACATATATATATATATATATATATATATATATATATATATGTATATATTGGTTTCTTTTTCAATTTTTCTATTGCTTGATAACTGTTGATATTTGCAAGGAACGCTTATTTTTCATTGAATGTTTTAAAAATGCCCAAAGTGAAATGAAATCCCAAGGTATGTAAGTGATGGGATTTATTTTGAATAGAGTATTGTGCGCATTTTGTCTGCTAGTAAAATTCGAGTTATTTCCCCGGGTTTAGATAATGAGAAAAATGAAGGAAAAAGAAGAAAGGAAGTAGAAATTAATCCAGAATGAAAAAGAGAGAGAGAGATAGAGATAGATAGATAGATAGAGAGAGAGAGAGAGACAGAGACAGAGAGAGAGATAGATAGATAGATAGATAGATAGAGAGAGAGAGAGAGAAACGAAAAAAGTATGAAAAGAAGGGATCCAAATTGAATAATAAAAAGGTGAGCAAAAAAGAGGGAAATAGAAGCTAATTCAGAATTAGAGAGAAAACACAGAGAGAGAGAGAGAGAGAGAGAGAGAGAGAGAGAGAGAGAAAATAGAGAGAGAGAGAGAAAAATAGAGAGAGAGAGAGAGAGAAAGAAAGAGAGAGAGGGGGAGAGAGAAACGAAAAAAGTTTGAAAAGAAGACGAAGGGATCCAAATTGAATAATAAAATTTGCGAAAAAAGATGGAAATAGAAGTTAATCCAGAATTAGAGAGACATACAGAGAGAGAGGGAGATAGATAGATAGATAGATAAAGAGAAAGAGAGAGATAAATAGAGAGAGAGAGATAGAGAAGAGAGGAGAGAGGGGGAGAGAGAGAAACGAAAAAACGAAAAGTTGAGAAAAAAAAAAGAGGGAAATAGAAGTTAATTCAAAATTAGAGAGAGAAACACACACACACACATAGAGAGAGAGAGAGAGAGAGAGAGAGAGAGAGAGAGAGAGAGAGAGAGAGAGAAATAGAGAGAGAAAAAAATAGAGAGAGAGAGAGAAAAGAGAGAAAGTGAAAAAATATGAAAAGGAGACGAAGAGATCCAAATTAAATTTGGCATTCGTAAAAAATGGAAGGAATTGGAGAAAGGAAAATTGAAGTGTGGATTGAAAGAAAAGAAAGAAAGAAAAATATTGTTAGTTGGATGGAGAGAATAAAGGAAAAACGAACAGCTGAGAAAATATGGTTATTGGGATTGAAAAGAAAAAGAAGAAACGAGAAAAAATCTTAGAAATGAGATTGAAAGAAAAAAAAAGACGAAAAATGAAGAAGCTAGAGTATATAGTAGCCTGGATAGATAGACAGATAGATAGAAAGAAAGAAAAAAAGAAAAAAAAGAAACACGAAGAGTGTAGTTGCCAGGAAAGAAAGAAAGAAAGAAAGAAACGCGAAGACTGTGGTTGCCTGTATAGCAAGAAAGAAAGAAAGTAAGAAATAAATAAATAAATAAAGAAAGAAAGAAAGAAAGAAAGAAAGAAAGAAAGAAAGGAACACGAAGACTGTAGTTGCCTGGAGAGAAAGAAAGAAAAAACATGAAGAAGTGAGAGAATATAGTAGCTTGGATTGAAAGAAATAAGAAGGAAAAAAACGAAAAATGAAGGAGTGACAGAATATACTAGCCTCGATTGAAAGAAAGAAGAAAAAAGAAGAACCCTAACAGGTACTACCACTCCTGGTCAAAGTGAACCAGGGAGCAATGGTGATGAAGCGGTGCTCCACATTCCCCAAACCTCCAAACCTTTAACCTCGCCATCAAATAAAGTTTAACCTCACCATCAGATAAGGTTTAACGTCATTCCCATAACACGTAGACCCTCAGCCACCGTCTACTAGCACATATATGATAAAAAGAGTTGGGGTTTGCTATAAGAGCAATAGGGTTGGGAAAAATCATATAGGTGATAGGGCTTGACGTGACCAGCCGATTGATCGGAGGGGGACCTCTCCGACCGCCCGTCTAGCCCAAGATAGGGCCAAAGTGGTAGAGTGCTGAAGGGATGCGACCTACTCTACAACAACGACGACGACGACGATAATGATGATGTGATGATGGCTCGCTGTATTATCGAACAAACACTCGAGCGACACCGTTACAATGACACGCGCGACAGATTCAGTGCGTGATGTTCGAGCCAACAATATCTTGAGTTTCGATTGTGAGCTCTTCATAAAAGTATTGATAGATATATCGATATGGGTTGACATATAGTTATATATTCATGAATAAAATCTGTACGGACAGCTAGACACAGAAAATGCCTGTTATAAATGAAGCCATTGATCGTAAACTTTGATACGAACCAGATAAGGTCACCAGACCGTACGTATAAGTAACCCAATTTGGTTAATAATTAACAATAGATAGATAGATAGATAGATAGATAGATAGATATATAGACAGATGGGTAGATAGATAGATAGACAGATAGATAGATAGATAGATAGACAGATCGGCTAAAGTAAGTCGAGATTGGTATATATGCAAGATTTAATACCAAAAACATTGGATTAAAGAGAAAGAGATATATAGACATGCATACACAGAAATGAATAGTTTTTTTTAGTTAGCTGGATAGATAAATAGATAGATAGAAAGATAGATAGATAGATAGATAGATAGATAGATAGATCGGCTAAAGTAAGTCGAGATTGGTACATATGCAAGATTTAATACAAAGAACATTAGAATAAAGAGAAAGAGCTATATAGATATGAATACACAGAAATGGATTTTTGTTTTTAGTTAGGTGGATAGATAAATAGATAGAAAGATGGATAGATAGAGAGATAGATAGATAGATAGAGAGAGAGAGAGAGAGAGAGAGAGAGAGAGAGAGAGAGAGATATGGATCGATCGGCTAAAGTAAGTCGAGATTGGTACATATGCAAGATTTAATACAAAAAAACATTGGAATAAAGAGAAAGAGATATATAGATATGAATACACAGAAATTAATAGCTTTTTTTAGTTAGATAGATAGATAGAT
>CM042180.1:48039853-48047353 GCA_023376005.1 Doryteuthis pealeii | reverse complement strand
TGATTTTACTATAGAAATGCATTGGACAATGATTTTTCTATGAAAATGCATTGGGCAATGATTTTACGATAAAAATGCATTGGACAATGATTTTTTACTATGAAAATGCATTGGACAATGAATTTACTATAGAAATGCATTGGACAATAAGTTTACTATAAAAAGGCATTGGGCAATGATTTTACTATAAAAATGCATTGGACGATGATTTTTTACGATAAAAATGCACTGGACAATGATTTTACTATAAAATACATTGGGCAATGATTTTACAATGAAAATGCATTGGAGAATTATTTTTATATGAAAATGCATTGGACAATGTATTTACTATAGAAATGCATTGGACAATGAGTTTACTATAAAAATGCACTGGACAATGATTTTACTATAGAATACATTGGGCAATGATTTTACAATGAAAATGCATTGGATAATTATTTCTATATGAAAATGCATTGGACAATGAATTTACTATTGAAATGCATTGGACAATGAGTTTACTATAAAAAAGCATTGAACGATGGTTTTTTTACGATAAAAATGCATTGGACAATGATTTTACTATAAAATATATTGGGCAATGATTTTACTATAAAAATTCATTGGACAATCATTTTTACTATGAAAATGCATTGGACAATGAATTTACTATAGAAATGCATTGAACAATTATTTTACTATAAAAATGGATTGGACAATGATTTTTACGATAAAAATGCATTGAACAATGATTTTACTATAAGATATATTGGGCAATGATTTTACTATAAAATTTCATTGGACAATGATTTTACTATGAAAATGCATTGGACAATGAATTTACTATAGAAATGCATTGAACAATTATTTTACTATAAAAATGGATTGGTCAATGAGTTTACTATGAAAATACATTGGGCAATGATTTACTATAGAAATGGTTGTTCCATTAATGAAGTTTTAGAAAAGATTACTTTCTTGCATTGATCACTAACATGATTACATATGTAATTCAAAAATATTTTACAATCATTGATTCAAGGAAGGAATCAATCAGGTTTTGGCATTTAATATCCTATAAAGATTTGATATGCCGTTAAAGCAATAACCCAAGTAAAGTAGGCGCAACCAAAGACCCACCAAGCATATACTGATCCTCGAGAAAAAATATATATATCCCAAACACATCTGAAAAATGTAAAATGGAACAAAAAAGTAGTTTTTCTTGGAGCAGGTGTTTACCGTGGGCCCCGCTAGGATTGAATTATCATAATCCGCTCTAAACCCTACATCCTCGCCCCATTCTTTATAAACCCCAGTCCAATAGTCCACCTGCAAGATTACAAAAATTCCTTCGAGACGTTACCGCACACACCTGCTCGGCGAAAGACTATCGACTTTTTTCTCAGTGCCCGTAAACACAAACACACAAACACACACACACACACACACAAATATATATATATTATATATATATATATATATATATATATATATATATATATATATATATATATATATATATATAGTAAAGAAATAACAAAAGACTTAGAGATTTAGCATTATAGTCTATTTCAGGGAGCTTAGACAAATAGTCTAACTTTGTCTAAGAATGATGGTTTATGGTTTGTTTTGTTTTACGGCATATCAACCTCAGTAGGTCATTTAATGCCGATAAAGTTTTGAAATAAATAAATTCTTAATCGATAATACAATTGTTTTATAAATACATTTTTCTATTTAATCCATAGATGGGACCCTAACAGGTACTACCACTCCGGGTCAAAGTGGACCAGGGAGCAATGGTGATGAAGGGGTGCTCCACATTCCCCAAACCTCCAAAACTGGAACCTCACCATCAGATAGAGTTTAACGTCATTCCCAGGACATGTAGACCCGCAGCCACCGCCTTCTAGCACCCATATGATAAAAAGGGTTGGGGCTTGCCATAAGGGCAATAGGGTTGGGAAAATCATATAGGTGCTAGGGCTTGACGTGACCAGCCGATTGATCGGAGGGGCCTCTCCGGCCGCCAGTCTAGCCCAAGATAGGGCCAAAGTGGAGTATTGCATGTCATGAACTGCTCATCCCACTGGGCTCTATCCTTAAGCATCACGGGTCGCCACCCACGGCCAACAGGTGGCCCCATTGGGGAGTCTTACCCCTCTGCAGAGATGCAGTCGGTGCATTCTAATGCCCCAGACGACAGGGCGGGTCTAAGAATGAGTCTAACTTTGTCTAAGAATGAATATACCAAAAAACATCTTCGGTATAAGATAATTAGTAATAGGTTTCCATCTATTGGTTAAACAAAACAAAAAATGAGTTTGGAAAATGAGTTTAAATTTTTTTAAATAGAATATCCATCGAGAATAAATATAGCAAAAACATTTTCGGTATAAAATAATCCAATGGGTTGACATGCCTTAAAACCAACCAACCAACAAACAAACAAACAAAAACAAAACTATACATTGCAATTCACGTGTCAGTGCCAACCTTTTTATTATATATGTGCGAGTGGCTGAAGGTCTAAATATCCGGGGAAATACATTAAACATTATCTAATGGCGAAGTTCCAATTCTGGAGTTCTGGTGAATGTGGAGTACCTCTTTATCGCTATTACTTCCAGGTCCATTCTGACTCGGAGTGGTAGTACCTGATAGGTTTCCATCTATTGATTAAACAAAAAATGTTTGGAAAATTGTGATTTAGAAAACTCAGTTTTTGAAAAGAAATTCAATGCCTATTTAGAAGGAACGTAACAAAACAGTCTCTGGCAGAAAATAACCCAATACGATGACATGCCTTAAAACTCAACCAAACAACGAAACAAAATTTCAGTCCTTAACAAAATAATTATATAGATACACTATACAATTATAGAGCTCTGAGGAATTAGGAGTACCATTCCTCGTCATTACTCCCAGATCCACTCTGACTCGGAGTGGTAGTACCTGTTAGGGTTCCATCTATTGATTAAACAAAACATTAGTTTGAAAAAGTGTGTTTTAAAGACTGAGTTTATGTTTTACAAATTTGAATACCCATTGAGAATAAATATAACAAAAACGTCTTCGGCATAAAATAACCCAATGGGTTGACATACCGGAAAAAAACCAACCAACCAACCAACGAACCAACCAATAAACCAACCAGCCAACGAAACCAAATTTTAATTCTTAACAAAATGAATATATAAACATGAATATATAAATATGCCAAGCCCTTGTGTGAAGCCCCAACATTTTTATTATACTGGCTGAAGGCCTTATTATCCGGGGTAAAGACATTAAAACACTACCTGATGGTGAAGTTCCAATTGTGGAGCACTGGGGTGTGTGGAGCACCTCTTCATCGCCATTACTCCCAGGTCCACGCTGACTCGGAGTGTTATTACCTGATAGTGTTCCATCTAGTGGTTTAAAAAAATGAGTTTGGAAAATTGTGTTCTAAAAAATTGTGTTTACATTTTTTAAATGTTAATAACCATCGAGAATGAATATAATAAAAACGGTCTACTGTCTCAGAGTGGTAGTACCTGTTAGGCTACATCTATAGGTTAAATAGAGAAAATGAATTTGGAAAATTGTTGTTTTTTTTTAATTCGGGTTAATTTTTAAAAAAATCGAATACCCATTAAGAATGAATATAACAACTACGTCTTCGGCATAAAATAACCCAATGGGTTGACATGCCGTAAAACCCAACCAACCAACCAAACAAACAAAATTTTAGTCCATAACAAAATGACTATATAGACACACTATACAATTATAGAGCCCTGGGGAATGAGGAGAACCATTCATCGCCATTACTCCCAGGTCCACTTTGACTCGGGGTGGTAGTACCTGTTAGGGTTCAATCTATTGGTTAAACAAACAAAACAGTTTGAAAAATTGTGTTTTAAAAAATTGAGTTGAAATTTTAAAAAGTTGAATACCCATCAAGAATGAATATTACACACACAGGGTCATAATCTGACAGGAACTGCTACTTTTTTTTATAAAGATGTGATTCATGAAAGTTACCATAGGAGCAGATGTGGCACCAAGTATGTATATATATTTACCAACCCCTCAACATGAGCAGGATGTGATACCATGTCAATTTCTTAAGTGGAGTTTAACAGGTATTAATTCAGAGTTTTCCTTATCCTAGACTAGTTACGTATACCAGAGCTCAGTCTGCCCTACTATTTACCCATAGCCGGAGGGAGAGTAGTATTAGCACTATATGAAATGCAAACAGTCTTGTTCTGGATTTGAACTCGGGTTGACGAGTCTTCTTCCCACGACTCTAACCATTACACTATGCACTAAGTAAGAACTGAACTCACTAGTAATGATCTGCTAGTCTAGCTTGCTAGCCAGTTTATCCTATAAGCTGGTCTATTTTATCTTATGAAGTTTAAGATTGTTTTATGAAAAATTTAAACAGTTTTGTAGAGAATTATTTTTAATTTTAAGTGAGGGAATCTAAAGAGATAGGTAGGATGTGAAAGAAATAACCCATTGGGTTAACATGCCGTAAAACCCAACCAACCAACGAAACGAATTTTTAGTCCTTAACAAAATGACTATATAGACACTCTATACATTGCAATCATCGTCTCAGGTAGACATAATTCAACAACCACTCGATAGCACCTGTTAAGGTTCCATCTATTGCTTAAACAAAAAAAATGTGTTTGAAAAATTGTGTTTTAAAAAATTGAGTTCATATTTTAAAAATTTGAATACCCACCAAGAATGAATATAACAATATCGTTCCACCATGGAACACCCTAAATAGCTTCTACCTTCGCTGCCTTAGACGTATACTGGGCATTACCTGGACGGACAGGATTACTAACACAGCAGTTCTAAAGAGAACTCAACTCCCCAGCTTGCTAAACATTACACCACCATGGGACACCCTATCAATCAATCCTGAGATTAGGTTTACCAAATTTTAGTCTTTGATCCTTTTGGCGGGAAGTGTGGTAGGAAAAATTGTATTTAAAAAAAAAATGCGTCATGTTTTTTAAAATTGACTACCTATCAAGAAGGAATATAACAAAAACGTCTTCGGCATAAAATAATCCAATACGTTGACATACCGTAAAATCCAACCAACCAACCAACCAACCAGCAAGACAACTAAACCAAATGTTAGTCCTTGAAATGACTATGTAGATACACTATATGTCAAGCCTTTATATAAGACGTGCGAGAAGATAGTGGCTGAAGGTCTTATTATCCGAGGAAAGACATTAAAACACTATCTGGTGGCAAAGTTACAATTGTGGAGCTCTGGAGTCTGTGGAGTACCTCTTCCAGGTCCACTCTGACTCGGAGTGGTAGTCCTTCATAGGGCTCAATCTATTGGTTAAACAAAAAAAATGTGTTTGAAAAACTGTGTTTTAAAAAAGTGAGTTTAAAATCTAAAACTTTGAATAACCGTCGATAATGAATGTAACAGAAACATTTCTCTGAATGTTTGAGATGAGACTTGAAGATTAGTATTATCTGCTTTATTCGGACTATTGTCCCCATCTTCATTGATACTTGTACAACGTTTCGCCCGATATGCCCTCCGGCCTTCTTCAGGTATTTATATGGTTAGCGGAATGATAACAGGATACCACCGTGGACTAAATAAAGGGATAGTTTCAAAGTTCCGTGATGGCTCCCAAATACGACAAGAAAGTTCCCGAGTTCAAAAAGAAGGTTCCCGAGTCCGAGAAGGTTCCGGAGTCCGACAAGAAATACCTGAAGAAGGCCGGAGAGCATATCGGCCGTAACGTTGTACAAATAGCAATGAAGATGGGGACAATGGTCCGAAAAACACAGATAATACAAACAAAAACATATTCGGCATAAAATAACCCAATAGGTTGACATGCCGTAAAACCCAACCAGCCAACGAAACAAAATGTTAGTCGTTAACAAAATGACTCTGTAGACACACTATACGTTGCAATTCACGTGTCAGGTAGACATCATTCAACAACCACTCGAGCATAAACGTTCTTGTAATTCCTCCAAAGTAACAGAGAAGCAAATGCCGAAGAGGCCACTTGAGGTAGTTGAATCTTAACAGAACAGCCCATCAATGTATGTCTGGAGGATTTGAAGATTACAAATGAGCATGCAGCAAATTTCGCCATATTGCTGAGGAGGTTCTTAAAGACTCTGGGACTGCCAGCGCCTGTCCGTTTTCGCGCGCTTAAAGATTTATGAGCAAAACTGATGCCAAGCACCTAACGGGAGGCTCCATTACCGAGCGGCATATATATATATATATATATATATATATATATATATATATATATATATATATATATATATATAATTATTATTATTATTAATGTGCATGGTTGGCAATAGTATACTAGAAAAAGTAATAGTAATCCAACGTACAGTGTTATTAGAAGAGTGCTCAATATCTGTGATAGAGCGTTGATAGATAAATAAAAGCAAAAACTTTTATTTGTTTTGATTTCTGATTGAACTATATATATATATATATATATATATATATATATATAATATATATAAATGAAACGAAAAATGCATTTACACACATGTGCATACAACACATACACACACACACACTAATACACACAGATTATATATATATATATATATATATATATATATAATCAATGGTAATATTATGGTTTCACACTCATGACCATTGATTATAAAACTGCTCTGCTTTATTAGCATTGAGCACCTTTCCATGCAAATACTTTTCTCATTTTTTCATTCACTATTTATTATATATATATATATATATATATATATATATATATATAATATATTTAAACTTAATGAGTCAGATATACTTACTAATAGTTTCGCTTAGTAGCTCATCAGGGCAAGAATCTAACGCTGATTCTTGCCCTGATAAGCTACTAAGCGGAACTATTAGTAGCTATATCTAACTCATTAGATTTAACTTACTACTTAGGTATCGAGCACTTGTCCGTTTTCGCGCGCTTAAAGATTTATGAACAAAACTGATGCCAAGCACCCTACAGTGGGCTCCATTACCGAGCCGCATATATATATATATATATATATATATATATATATATATATATTTATGTGTGTGTGTGTGTGTGTGTGTGTGTGTACATATAAGAGAGTTTAAAGTGAAGGCGTACTTACGCACACATGCACCTACCCACATAAACACACACATACACAAACACTCACCCACACAACCACACACATACATACACGCACACACACACAAGCGCTCATATATATATATATATATATATTATATATATATATATATACCAACTCCTCCGCACGAGCAGGATGTGACGCAAAGTCAATTTCTTAAGCGGAGTTCAACAGCTTTGAATTCAGAGTTTTCCTTCTCCTAGACCGGTTGCCTAACCAAGGTTAAAGAGCCCGGTCTGCCCTACTATTTATTGGGAGGAGATTAGGATTCATACCTTTCCCAAAAGTATATATATATGTTGAGGAAAATGACTGAAAGTGAAAGATATATACAATACT
>CM042180.1:48032353-48037353 GCA_023376005.1 Doryteuthis pealeii | reverse complement strand
AATTAATTAGTTAATAATTAATTAATTTAGGCAGGCATATATGTTCAAATGTAAGGCTAAACAAGTCGAGAAAATGTCAATCCCTGAATGTACATTTCGACCTATTAGGTCCCATCAGCAAGGTTATAGGCATGGAAGACTGCTCGAGGTTTCGAGTCACACCCTGAAGATCCTTATGGTGAAACTCGAGTAGGTTATCTCTTGTACCCATTTTATAATAAAGTTGCTCTACTTAGTATTGAGCACTTTTTATTTGTTATATCGCTGACTTACCCCCCTGAATTCTACACTTACTAACCATCGTGACCAAATTCACCGGTAAGTCAACTTTTCCTTTATATATACTAGCAAATATATGCACCCTCCGGGTACAAGTATTTAAGTTTTAATGTAATGAAATATTGTATTAAATTAGAAAGGCTAATGAAACTAAATAAGAATACAGATAAAAAGATTTGAAACAGAGGGATTATAATAAAAGATTTGAAACAGAGGGGTATAATAAAAAATGGAACAACTGAAACTTACTCTTCCATCACTCTCGTCTTTCATTGTTATTTTTTCTAATTTAAGTATTTAGTTATAAGAGGAAGTAAAGAATAAAATGATAGTTATTTTATCTTGTTAATGGATTTCATTTAAGATTCATTGAAGAGATTTTTGCTTATATTCATTAAAATAAAACCAAACAGTAAGAAATCAATAATACTAAGCACATATTTATTAAATTCGATTTTTTAATATTAATATGCAAATTAGCCTTCCCGTTCAAACTGTAAACCGCTATTTTGTTGTATATATAAATATAATTGCATGTTGTCAGTTTGTATACATAGTTAACAGTATTAATAATGTAAGACAATTTTATTAATAATTGAGGTTTAGATAAAAATAAAATAGTGGAGAATGTGATGTCAATAACTAAGAGAATTGTGACTTGAGTAGGAATATAGTTTCGGTTACAGACAGAAAAACACACAATCTCCGTTATAATAAGATATATATATATATATATATATATATATATATCATTGAGCGTATGTTTATATCTACGTATCTATTTACCTATCACGTCTTTCTTTGCCTGTTCCAATGATGTTATGTATATTCATTCATATTTTTTTCTCTGTACCTCTTTTCATCGCACTACCCACCCGACCGTATCAATAGAACAGTTTTCTAACTCAATTGATCTACCATCGTTGTATTCCGTTAAAAAAGCTTTTCTAACATTTTAGAAGGCAATAGCTCTCTTTTACGAATCCAAAGATTCGTCTTTCCCTTGAGCAAAAGAATCTCTTGTTAAAATGAAAGTACTCTTTCATAAAGAATAAGATGGATTTCTTTCATTTTTTTTAACGGGAATATTCACGTATTATTGAATATTCAATAGATGTTAAATATTCAATATGCAACAATTTCCAATCTTCGGTCATTCTGACACTGAAACTTTGAAAATTTTGCTGAAATTCATCTACCGTATTTGACGGAATATAGGACGCACTTTCTTTCCAAAATTTTGGCTAAAAAATAGCTGAAGTTTGAGACCTCCCGTGTAGGCCTAGGCTATTTTTCTCTATGATGCTCACTAACCCAGTTTACGGTCAGTACTTTTACCTACCCTAAACTTCATGCATCCTTATTTTATTATCATTACTAATACTATTATTATTATTATTTGCTCCTTTTGAGTTTTCACATCAGCATTAGCTGATGGTCTTTCACTGGAGTCTGAGTGACAGCAAGTCTCCTCAGGTCTCCAGGACTCTTCTGAGTATTCTGGCAGATTGCAGCAGTGCAGTATTCTGAATGGTTTCAAGCCTTCCTCTGATTTCCAAACTTTCCAAACCCTTTTCCATCCTTTTGGGATTGTTCCAAGTGCACCAACTACAATTGGTATCACTTTGACTTTCATATTCCATAACTTTTTCAGTTCTCTGGCAAGGTCCAAATATTTGTCCATTTTTTTCATTTTCCTTCAGCTTCACCCTGTGATCTGCTGGCACTGTAAAATCCACCAGTTGACAAGTTCTTTCTTTTTTGTTTATCAACACGAGGTCTGGTCTTCTTGCTGGGATGAGGTGATCCGTTTTTATTTCAAAGTCCCAGAGAATTTTATGCGTTTCGTTCTCAAGAACAGTTTACTATTATTATTATTATTATTATTATTATTATTATTATTATTTCCTGCTATTGAGATGTCTTTCTGTATGCTTATTGCTTGCCTGTACTGCCAAATTGCTTTCATACAGCTATGTTTCTGCTTGTGTAATGCACATCTAGACTGTTTTCAACAATATATCCTTAAATACATTAAAAACTTTTTTCTTAAATCTGACCTGCTGAAATGAGGGTGCGTCTTATATGTCCGTGCGTCTTATATGCACTCAAATACGGTACTTTAAAATCAACGCTGAACTCTTATAAAAAAATATTTTGACGCAAGTAAAAAAAATCTTTTAAAATTCTTGTAGGACGTCTTAAAACTATGAAATTAACGTTCCAACTGGTGTTTCTAGCAAGGGTCAATGCTCTTAAACCTTATCTGATAGTACGGTCAAAGTATTATTGAAAATTTTAGAAATCGAAATTTTAATGTTTTTTTATGTGCAAGCGCGCTAATAATAATAATAAAAAAAACGTGTGTAAAAAAAACGCGTGGAAAATTACCGGAATAATAGATTTTATTGTCCCAAATGTTTTTTAAATGAATTTTTTTTTTGAAAATGATGGTATTTTTTATATAACTGTATTCTCGTGTTGTATGTTTACGTGAATGCGGGTTTTTTTTGTACTTGCACGTATGTTGTCATGCGCGTGTCCATGAAAATGCGTGTTGGTTGTGACGTTATGACTGTATCCTAGCGCGGGATTGCACGTGCATATGTATGTGCGTATTAAAGAGCGCATTTGTGTTTGGTGGCCATGGTGATGTATAATATTTCGTGTTGGATGTAATATAAATCAATTTAATCATTTATTATTATTATTATCATTATTATTATTATTATTATGTAATCAATATTATTATATTTATTTGTTTATTTACTTATTCATATCTAATTCAATTTATCTTTATTTCTATTTTTTATAATATTTTTTTAAATATATACATATATATATATAAAAGGAAAAGTAAAGTCGTCGGGGCGGCCTAAAGTCGGTATCAGCCGGTCAGCGAGGGAGTCTATCCCCTTTTCAATAGCAAGGAGATTGTTTTTAGCATTGTTTTAGCATCAGCTCCTTACTTTACCGCACAGATCCCTGTGCTACTCATACGCTGAATTGGCGAGGACCGGTATCGAACTAGGAACCTTGTGGTTTCTAGCCGAACGCTTTACCGATATATATTTATTTAATTTTTATTCATTTAATTTTATTTATTTAGTTTTAAAAAGAAATGTCATAACTAGACTGCTTCAGTTCCAGTGATCTTTTGAAAAAGAGAATTTATCTCGAAAATTCAAGAATTGAATACAGGTTAACACACAATACCATTGATACCGTATTATTATTTTTTTCTTTACACCTGCATTGTGATAGCCTTCTAAATCAACCTCCTAATCAATATATACACAATGCTTCAAGCAAATTATAAAACTCTCTTATATAATATATATATATATATATATATATATATATATATATATAATATAAAAAGTAATTGGTAATTTGCTTGAAGCATTGTTAAGTATGTTATAAAATTTTGAAATTTGAAGGCAATGCAATGCGTATAAAAAATAAAACAAAAAGAAAAGTTAATGAAAGCTAAGCATAAAAAAAATCTTCCATAACCGACTTTTCATTTTGAATTGGATGGATACATTGTTGCCATGTTTGCCACAATACATTGTCGCAATTTTGACCGGATGATAAACAGACAGGATTAGATACATATACAAGGTAGGATCTTAAGCATTCGTTCTCAAAAAAAAATATTTAGAAAAAAAAAAAAAAAAAAATTGCAGTTATTCGCCCATTTCATTCATAACATAAAGAAAGGGGGAAGGGAGGAAAAAGAGAAAAAGAAGAAGAGGGGAAAAAAAGAAGGAAAAAAAAAGAAAGTATCACCACGCAAAAGAAAAAAAAAATTAAGCACGTCCATTTCTGATTTTCATCTCTGAAGATAAAGTGTTCTTTGAAATCGATAAGACAAAAAAACATCTTTTTGTTTTTTATTTTTATACGCATTGTATTGCCTTCAAATTTTAATATTTTATTATATATATATATATATATATATATATATATATATATATATATATATTCCTTCTTTTCATAATCTGTCACTTTTTAAAAATTCTATTTGTTGTGCTCCCGTGTTTTTCTTTTAGATCCAATTAATCTTCATCTTTATTCATTTTTCCTGACTTTCTTTTGTTCATTGCGTCCTTGTTTTCATTGCGTCCTTTTTTTCATTGCGTCATTTTTTCATTGCGTCCTGTTTTTTCATTGTGTCCTTTTGTTCATTGCGTCCTTTTTTACATTGCGTCCTTTTAGTCATTGCGTCCTTTTTTTCATTGCGTCATTTTTTCATTGCGTCCTGTTTTTTCATTGCGTCCTTTTGTTCTTTGCGTCCTTTTTTACATTGCGTCCTTTTAGTCATTGCGTCCTTTTTGTTCATTGCGTCCTTTTTGTTTCATTGCGTCCTTTTTGTCATTGCCCCTTTTCTTTTGCATTTCATTAATTATCTCAACTCTTTAGCTTTTGGATTTTGTTTGTTTTATTTATTAAACCAATTCTTCCAAGGAAAGGACAAAAAAATTAGATTAACTCCAGGAATGAAAACGAAAAAAAAAAATTCCTCAATTTTTATTTTCGGTTTCATTCAAAAAGTTAATCAACTTTTTCGTTGTTTTTTCGTTGTTTTTATATTTTATCTTATATTTTAAACTTTTTCTTAAACTTTTTCGCAAATTCTTTACGTGACTGTAATGGACACAAAGAAAAAAATTGTATGTAATCAAAAATGATCATCTCACTATATCTAAACTGCGCAT
>CM042180.1:48014853-48024853 GCA_023376005.1 Doryteuthis pealeii | reverse complement strand
AATGTAATCCACACACTTTTTACACCGCGGTTGCACTTCTTGCATCCCATTGGTTAAAACCTCATCAACAGCGGATATGACGTCAACAAATAACCTTTTCAGCTAATGAACTTTTCAGAGGATACAGGGACCAAAAACTTGTGGGTTATTTCCTAGTTGAGGGACATGATATTACACGGGGACCCAGAAAAAAAACAGAACCCAAATTATTTATTTTCCCATTAACCTAACCCTAAACCCTAACCCTAACCCTAACCCTAAACCACCCTAGTTGAGTATCATAATATTACAGGGTGAACAAGAACAAACAAAACCCACACATTTTGTAATAAAACTGTTAATTTTAATTTTTGTTTTTAAAGTTTAAGTCCAACAGGGGTTAGGATTAGGGTTTTAGCGTTAGGGTTAGAGTTGGGATTAAGGGTTAGTTTAATAGGAAAATAAATAAATAATTTAGGTTCTGTTTTTTCTGGGTCACTCATGTTACTCAACTAGGAAATAACCGCCTTGTGTTTATATATATATATATATATATATATATATATATATATATATATATATTTATATTATATATATATATTGTGCCTTGATCACTGTAGAGGGGATTTTGCTCACGACCGCCAACTAAGTGTAAAGGCAACGCTCTCCTACAAAAGGGTTGGAGCACTCTCTGTCGGCCTTTGCATACATACATGTGTATTTATCAGTTAAAATCCCCCTTCCATTCTGTAGGTCACGCTGGCCGAAAGCAGCCTGACTGATGATAAATGGATCGAGTTTCTATCCCGGCTGTAGGTAGTTTACAAATGTCTAGCCGAAGCTCACTGGACCCCCGGGATTGGCCGGAAAATTGAGATTTCGTTAAAGTCGTCGGGGTGGCCTAACGTCGGTATCGGCCATACACCGAGGTAGTCTATACCCTTTTCACTAGCGCTAGACCAAGGACATTGTTTTTGGCATCTTAGACGGGGTGATACACCAACCATCAGCTCCTCACTTTACCGTGTAGATCCCTGTGCTACTCATACTCTGAGTTGGCGAGGGTCGGTATCGAACTCGAAACCTTGTGGTTCCAAGACCGACACACTACCGACTGAGCTAAACTGGCCCTCTCTACTGATTGAGCTATTGCATAAGTACCTCTTTCTCTTTTTGTTTTTTAAGACAAGATTAGCTAGACTTAATTACCCAAATGATAGGCTATGCCTATTGATTGTGTAACAGAGTCAGTATATTCTAAGCCCCGCCAACAGAGCAGTTGTACAGACACACAATCTCCATTATAAGATATGTAAGAATTCTATTGAAGGCAGAACATTGAGAATATAGCGTAAATAACTAAGGGGAATTGAGACGTTGGGGTTGACGAAGTTTTGGTTAGAGACAGACACACAATCTCCATTATAAGATATGTAATAATTCTATTGAAGGCAGAACATTGAGAATATAGCGTAAATAACTAAGGGAATTGAGACGTTGGGGTTGACGAAGTTTAGGTTAGAGACAGACACACAATCTCCATTATAAGACATGTAATAATTCTATTGAATGCAGAACATTGAGAATATAGCGTAAATAACTAAGGGAATTGAGACGTTGGGGTTGACGAAGTTTAGGTTAGAGACAGACACACAATCTCCATTATAAGATATGTAATAATTCTATTGAATGCAGAACATTGAGAATATAGCGTAAATAACTAAGGGAATTGAGACGTTGGGGTTGACGAAGTTTTGGTTAGAGACAGACACACAATCTCCATTATAAGATATGTAAGAATTCTATTGAAAGCAGAACATTAAGCATATGTATTATAAAGTGGGTGGAGGTTGGTAACGTTGACAATAAACAAAAAGAAACAAAAGCCCCCCCCCCCCCAACCCCAAAAAAGATCCAACAATTTATAAAAAATGGCGTGCTGATTGAAAGTGACTTGTGTCATTGGATTAAAACAATGATGATTTTCCGACGATTTTTCATTGAGTTTTACTTGACACGCGGGTTTTAGTTTCACCCGTGACTGGCATGTGTGTATTGCGAAACAACGAAAAGACCTGTAATCATGAATTACAAATGGCTCTAAGATGATGTCACGTTGAACCACCATGGTGGATCAGGGATTAGGGAGGAGGGGAGAGGTCGTATCGGGAGAACAGCAACCTAGAAAAGAACGAATAAGGATGCAATGAAAGAGGTTAGATTGAAAATAGTGCGATTTGATTTGGAGGGAGAAAGATGTATGACAAAATATGCACATGCTGTAAGCATATCAATATATATATATATATATATATATATATATATATATATATATATATATATTATAATATATTAATGATTTGATGGCAATTACAATGCGTATAAAAAAAAGATGTTATTTTTGTCTTATCCATTTCGAAGTAGAGTTTCTACTTCGAAATCGATAAGACAAACATCTTTTTTTTTGTATACGCATTGTAATTGCCTTCAAATCATTAATACATTATAACATACTTAACAATGCTTCAAACAAATTACCAATTACTTTTATATATATTGGTAATTTTTCCGAGATGAAATAAAGGAAAATAAAGTGCTCAATTACAAATGTAAGAGCTTTATTTATTAAATATAACTGTTTATACAAAGGTTTTAGTGAGCATCAAGACAAAAATAACATTTTTATACGCATTGTAATTGCCTTCAAATCATTAATAATGTTTCAGGCTTCTGCCTTCTTCAGGATAAGAAGGCAAAAGCCTGAAACCTTAGGTAGATGCTCACTAAAACCTCTGTATAAACAGTTATATTTAATATATATATGTGTGTGCGTGTGTGTTTGTGTGTGTGTGTGTGTGTGTGTGTGAAGAGAGATGGAAGTGAATGTGACAGTATGTAGTATAGTGAGAAATTTGAAAAAACACAGGTTTAAATAAAATGAGTGGTAAGTTGATTAGCCAACGCCGCAGTGTTTCGATCTGTTAAGTAGATCTTCTTCAGGGCCTTTGTTGATATAAGGAAAAGTAAAACATTTGTTATCGCAGAATAACGAGGAAAAGTGCGATAATCCTTGTTTATCAATCTGTTCAAAATTTGAAGTTTGAAGAAGGAACGCTGGAAAGGTGGACGGTTTGAAATATGGCGTCAAATATTCTTCTTTTATGGTGTGTATATGTGTATGTGTGTGTGTGTGTGTGTGTGTGTGTGTGTGTGTGTGTGCTTGCACGTGTGTGTATATACTTTAACTTTAATTTAATTTTGAACATATACCAAAAAAGAATAAGATGATATATACAAAGGGCTGTTTTAGCTCAGTCGGTGGAGAGTTCGGCTAGGAACGTTAAGGTTCCTAGTTCGATACCGGTCCTCCCCAACTGAGCATATGTGTAGCTGTGAGGGAGAACGAGAAAGGAACTCGCGTCCTCCCGCATGCAAAAACAAATGCGATTTGGGCACTGGACGGACGAGAGGTTCGACTGAAGTGCCCGGATGTTTGGATAAGTATGTCCATGAATAACAAGTGAGTCGAGCGCTGGGCAGTCTGCAGCAGCAGAAACAGTCGACGACGACGAAGCGCTTTGCGAACGACCCAGTAAAGAAATGGATCTTAGTCCAACAGAACCAAAACTAAATAGGAATTGCGATTTTGAACTGTTAAACATTATTTCGATTACGACGACGGATTTTCCAGCTGCTACACGAAGACGAAGAATGTGTTGACCAACAGAGGGTCTGGCTTGTGATAAGACGAAGAACTCGCTTGTTTTTGGTTCCCCCCCCCCTCAGCAGGAACTTCTTGATTCGAATATCTATTTCTCCCCATATATTTTCCCCCCTTCTATTGTAGCACCGGGATCTGTGCGGTAAAGTGAGGAGATGATGGTAGGTGTGGCGCCCCACCTCATTCGCTAAAATAATCTCCTTGGTATAGCGCAAGTGAGAAGGGGATAGATTCCCTCGCCGTTATGGCTGATACCGACACTAGGCCACCCCGACGGCGACATCCTACAAAAGGTGTCTTGAATTCTGCCCCACCCTGTACACTTCAATAAGTTTCAAAGAATGTAGAAAAAATAATGACGAACCAACTTGTTGAATCAGAAAACGAATTTCCAAACGAAAAAGAAACAGAAAAACGAAAAAGCAATTTTAAAAGGCGAAGAAACATAAAATTAGATATGAATAACGCTTAACTAAAAGCGGGAAATGATCGCGATAAGGGGAGGTAACTCGATAAACAAATAATTCTTCAATAAGGAGTGACGTCATTGATAGGTTTGATGACGTCATTGTTGTTGATGTCTTCTTCGGAAATGCGTTATCAAAAGACGCTGGTGTCGACAAACAGACATGAACACGTTCTGACAGACAAACACAGAGGACACACACAGAGACATACAAAGACACCACACACACACCACACACACACACACACAAATTGCGACACTCCCACGGCAAAAAAATTAATCGAAGAATCGGAAATTAATGGATATGACAGATAAAAAAAAAAAAAAAATAAATCCACGAATTTTAAATGAAATTAATGGGTTCAGTCAGTAGAGACAAGTAATATACAAAGCAAATACATCTGTTTGTTTGTTGGTTGGTTGGCTGGTTGGGTTTTACGGTATACCAACCCTTGTTGGGTTATTTACGTTTCTTTATTGATTTTAACGTCATATCAACCCGTCTGGAGTTATGTCATGCCTAACGGTTAGGAAGTAATACATATCGTGTATTTATATTTATACTTTTTAGTAATTGCTTTTAACAATGTGTTAGCATTATTGGGGATTATGTTGTATGGTATTTATTTGTTTCATGTCTATATTCTATGGTATAATTTTATTTCTCTCAAAAAAGAGAGAATATCCTCCATGTTGACATTTTCAAACAGATCTTTCATATTGTTTGCTTTAAAATAACGGTTTCTTTATGTGAGCAAAAAACTTGCATTCCATGAATAAGTATTTAACTGTCAAGCGTGTTTGACATGTTCCACATTGTAGTTGTTGTTTTTGTTTGAGTATATTGGAGTGCGTTAGTCTTGTATGACCAATGCGTAATCGAGATACAATAACTTGTTCCTTTCTAGACTTCCTTAAAGTTGGTCTCCAGCCTCTTAAAGTGGGTTTGATTAGGAAGAGTTTATTGTGGATTCCGGTGCTGTTGCCATTTTGCATGAAGAGATCTATTGATTTTAGGTTTCAAATCAGTATATGGTATCTTGAAATTGTCGGGGATTAAATCTAGAGTCGATTTAGCTGCGGAGTCTGCTCTTTCATTCGCCCTCACTCCTATATGACTTGGGATATAAGCAATAGTGTAGCGTTGCCGGGTTCGATCTGAAAGGAGTGATGACGTTGTCTTAATAATAGTCATAATACTTATCTTCTTCTATTCTTTTAGTTGTTACTCAAATAACTACCTTGTTTTATATTATAATATATATATATATATATATATATATATATGTGTGTGTGTGTGTGTGTGTTTAACTGTCAAAGGTGTTTGACTCAATTGTTTCAAACACATTTTTTCTATTTAACCCATTGATTGGACCCTCACAGGAAATAGCACTCTTGGTCAGAGTGGTACAAGGCCCTATCTTCGGAGGGCCGGTTTTAGCTCAGTTGGCCGAGCATCAGACTAGGGACCTTAAGATTCTTGGTTCGATACTGCCCCTCGCTAACTCAGCGTATGAGTAGCACAGGGATCTGTGCGATAAATTGAGCTGATGGTAGGTATGGCACTCCGTATCAGACGCAGAAAATAATCTCCTTGGTCTAGCGCTGATGAAAAGGGGATAGACTCAGTAGGCAGAGCATCAGACTAGGGACCTTAAGATTCTTGGTTCGATACTGGCCCTCACCAACCTAGCGTATGAGTAGTACAGGGATCTGTGCGATAAATTGAGGAGCTGATGGTAGGTGTGGCACTCAGTCTCAGACGCAGAAAATAATCTCCTGGGTCTAGCGCTAATGAAAAGGGGATAGACTCCCTCGCTGTTTGGCTGATACCGACTTTAGGCCACCCCGACGACTTTCTTTTTATTTTACTTATGATAAAATTATGATGTGCCAAATGTTAACGGGAAGGTTAATTTGCATATTATCATTTGCATATTATTATTTGCATATTATTATTAAAATATGATTTTAATTAATATGTGCTTAGTATTATTGATTTCTAATTGTTTGGTTTTATCTTAAGGAATATGAGCTAATATCTCGGGGATTAATCTTAAAAGAAATCCATTAACAAGAAGAAATAACTGTAAGGGTATTTGCCTCTCATCCCACTTATGAGGTCGTGACACAAGGACATTTTTATGTGGGCCCACCCACAAGCCGAAGCTCATGGGTGGTAGGCACAAAAATGCGTTGATCCCTTAGGCATTCCCCCTCAAGGGGTGGGTGCCTCCTGGGATCAACGCTATTAATTTTACTTTACCGGTCCAGTGGCCGAAGCACACTGGACCCCCAACTGAGGCCGGGTGCGAGGTAAGTAACTCTTCCACATCAGGTAAGAAGAAATAAGTGTAAGTTTATTCTTTACTTCCTATTTTAACTATATAGTTAAATTCAGAAAATTTAGCAATGAAAGACGGGAGTGATGGGAGTGTAATTTTCAGTTAGGTTTTCGATTATATCCACCTCTGTTTCAAATATTTTTTCTAGAATAGCTGCTCCACCTTTCCCACCCATCCACCCACTGATCGACACACAGCCGCCACTTCCCGTCCCTCCGACTCCTCCTGCCAGACCCTTGTGTTATTCATGAAAGACGGGTGTGATGGGAGAGTAAGTTTCAGTTATGCTTTCGATTTCAAATATTTGTTTCAAATATTTTTTTATCTGCATTCTTATTTAGTTTCATTAGGCTTTCTAATTTAATATAATATTTTATTGCATTAAAACTTAAATACTTGCACTCTGTTACAAATATTTTTATCTGCGTTCTTATTTAGTTTCATTAGCCTTTCTAATTTAATATAATATTTTATTACATTAAAACTTAAATACTTGCACTCTGTTACAAATATTTTTATCTGCGTTCTTATTTAGTTTCATTAGCCTTTCTAATTTAATATAATATTTTATTGCATTAAAACTTAAATACTTGCACTCTGTTACAAAATTTTTATCTGCGTTCTTATTTAGTTTCATTAGCCTTTCTAATTTAATAAATATTTTTTGCATTAAAACTTAAATACTTGCACTCTGTTTCAAATCTTTTTATTGCATTCTTATTTAGTTTCATTAGCCTTTCTAATTTAATATAATATTTTATTGCATTAAAACTTAAATACTTGCACTCTGTTACAATATTTTTATCTGCGTTCTTATTTAGTATCATTAGCCTTTCTAATGTAATACAATATTTTATTACATTAAAACTTAAATACTTGCACTCTGTTTCAAATCTTTTTATTTGCATTCTTATTTAGTTTCATTAGCCTTTCTAATTTAATATAATATTTTATTTTATTACATTAAAACTTAAATACTTGCACTCTGTTTCAAATCTTTTTATTTGCATTCTTATTTAGTTTCATTAACCTTTCTAATTTAATATGATACTTCATTGCATTAAAACTTATATAGTTGTGCCCAGAGGGTGAATATATTTGCAAGTAAGTTGTGATGTGCCAAATGCTATATTTGTATCTTTGGCGGGGTTCGAAAACTAACCGTTAGATTTGGCGGGAAAACTCTTAAATGATTACGTCACAAAGTAATCGAAAAATGGTCGCTGTTTTAAACAAGAAATTACTATGATTTTTTTTATACGTAAATAAAGTAACAGTCTTTGTTCTTTATTTGTTTGTTTCTTTTTTCTATATTTACGTGATGAATCGTCTGGTTTGTCCAACGTTTGCAAATCGTTTTCTAGAATAGCCGCTCCACCTTTCCCACCCATCCACGCACAGATCGACACACAACCGCCACTTCCCGTCCCCCCTCCCTGCCAGACCCTTGTATTATTCATGAAGAATAACTAGGCGAACACACACCGGTCTGATAAAATCAGCACATATAGATAAACAACAAAGATAAGAACAACAGTCCATACGATCTCATGAATACAAATGAAGGTTCGTCTCAATAAATACAGGCCAAACTCATTAGCGGTTCTCTGGCGGTATTGACCAATGCACAGCAAAGAATTTTTTCCGATGTTGAGTCGACTGTCTCAACGGTTCAACAACCAGATAGTCATCCGTGCTATCAAAACACGTGGAATACAAATGGCCGGAACCAGAATCAATAGTCGGCTGGACAAGGCAATCGAATTGGATGATAAAGAAACTCATTTTGGACTGCAAGGACGTATTCTTAATTATTCTTGTATAATCCGCAGCCCCATCTCAGTATTATAAGCCTAAAAGATTTTCTTGGAACCAAACTATCTAAAATTGTTAGCAGGACAAGGCAATTGAGTCTGATGAAAAGAGGTCTCATTTCAAATGGCAAGGATGTATTCTTAATTTTTCTTGCATAATCCGCACCGGTATCTCAGATTTTTAACCCTAAAAGCTTGTCCTTGAGCCAAACTATCTAAAATTGTTAGCAGGACAAGGTAATTGAGTCTGATGAAAAGAGGTGTCATTTCAAATGGCAAGGACGTATTCTTAATTTTTCTTGTATAATCCGCACCGGTATCTTAGATTTGTAACCCTAAAAGCTTGTCCTTGAGCCAAACTAGCTAAAATAAGAAAACTTATTTTGAACTGCAAGGACGTATTCTTAATTATTCTTGTATAAACCGCATCCGCGTCACAGATTTCTAAGCCTCAAAATTTGTCCTTGAGCCAGACTAGCTACATAGTCGGCTGGACAAGGCAATTGAGTCGGATGATTTTGAACAGCAAGGACGTATTCTTAATTACTCTTGTATAAACCGCATTCAGAGTTCAAAGTTTTAAGCCTAAAAGCTCGTCCTTGGCCAAAGTAGCTAGAATAGTCGGCTGGACAAGACAATCGAATCTAATGATAAGAAAACCCATTTTGAACGTCAAGGACGTATTTTTAATTATTCTTGTATAATCCGCACCCCCATCTCAGCTTTTTAAACCTAAAAGCGTGTCCTTAAGCCAAACTAGCTCAAATAGTTGACTGGATAAGGCAATAGAATCTGATGATAAGAAAACTAATTTTGAATTGCAAGGACGTATACTTAATTATTCTTGTATAAACCGCATTCAGGGTGTTTAAGGGTCATAATTGGCCAGTCGATTCTAGGTAGAGAGTCCTCCGATTTGGTTCCTTTGGTAATCCTCCCAGGTAGAGAATCCTAGGTTCCCTCGTAGAAGGTTGCCAGTAGACAGAGAAAGAATCAGCGCTTAAGTAATATATCAGCCACGCAGTATGGCCGGCGATTGGCTAAGGAATAGACCACATGATCTCGCCTAGTCTATAAGTATAAGCGGGGAATTGGCACACACCTTATATCCACCAAAAACTTAGGAAGCGCGTGGAGTAATGATTAAAGTCACGGGAAATGGACTCGTGGCCCCGAGTTCAAATCCTGGACGTGGTAATTACATTTCACTTAACGCTAATACCCTTGGGAAAGGTATGAATCCTACTCTCCCTCCAGCTATGGGTAAATAGTAGGGCAGACTGGGCTCTTTAACCATGGCTAGGTACCCAGTCTAGGAGAAGGAAAACTCTGAATTCAAACCTGTTAAACTCCGCTTAATAAATTGACCTTGTGTCGCATCCTGCTCGTGTGGAGGGGTTGGTATATATATATATATATATATATATATATATAATATATATATATATACCAACCCCTATATATATATACATATATATATATATATATATATATATAACACCAACCCCTATATATATATATATATATAATACTCCAACAGAGGGCTCCTTGGGCCAAAGTAGTTAGAATAGTCGGCTGGACAAGGCAATCGAATCTAATGATAAGAAAACACATTTTGAACGGCAAGAACGAATTCCTAATTATTCTTGTATAATCCGCACCCCCCATCACAGAT
>CM042180.1:48002026-48009821 GCA_023376005.1 Doryteuthis pealeii | reverse complement strand
GCGTCGGCCAATAAACTCACCACCTAACTCATTTAAACCTGTGTTTTTCAATCTTTCTTACAAAACAGATACAAAATAAATCTATCTATAACTATCAAATCTTGGCTGAACTTGCACAAAGGTGTCAAAATTAGAGTGACCCAGAAAAAACAGAACCCACAAATTTTGTAATAAAACTGTTAATTTTAACTATGTGGTCTAGGGATAGGGTTTAGGGTTAGGGCTTAGGGTAGGGTTAGGATTAAGGTTAGTGTTGGGTTTAGGGTTAGTTTAATGGGAAAATGAATAAATAATTTGGGTTCTGTTTTTTCTGGGTCAACCTGTATACTGTGACCCAGAAAAAACAGAACCCACACATTTTGTAATAAAACTGTTAATTTTAACTATGGGGGTTTAGTGTTAGCGTTAGCGGTTAGGGTTAGGCTTAGGGTTTATGGTTAGGGTTACGGTTAGGGTTTAAGGTTAGTCTAATAGGAAAATAAATAAATAATTTGGGTTCTGTTTTTTCTGGGTCATTCTAATTTTGACACCTTTGTGCAAGTTCAGCCCAAAATCTTTTCCCATCTCTGTCTCACATAAAAACACACACACACACACACACACACACAACACACACACATATATATTATATATATATATATATATATATATATATATATATATATATATTACTAGGAGTAGTGGAATCATATGTAATTGTGTGTGTTTGTGTTTTGGGCAGCAATCTTTCATTTATACATGTAGAATTAAACATAAGACTCATTTGTTTAACAATTTTTTATTTTTCCTCTTTCGAGTTTTCTGGCCAACTTTTTAATATTTGGGTGGAATTCGTGGATAAGTCCACCAAAGTTCAGGTCCCGAGTAAAGATCAAAAATCAAAAATCAAAAATAAATAAAAATTGTTAAAACAGGAGATGTGTGTTTTGTTTAATTCTACACGTAAATATATATATATATTTGGGAAGAAATGCCATAGCTGGACTGCTTCAGTTCAATTCTTTGATAAAGAGGTATTACCTCGAAAATTCAGAAAGAAATAAAAATACAGGTCAACACACAACACCATTGTTACCGTATTATTATTTTTTATTTATTCCAAACTGCATTGTGATAGCCTTCTAAATCAACTTCCTAACCAATATATATATATATATATATATATATATATATATATATATATATATATATATAGTTATGTTATATTTTGTTTTACTCTTTGTGATAGAACAATTTAAAGAAAAGGTAATCTCATGTAGTTCGATGGGAGCAGTTTGTCGTAAATATTACTGAATACATAACAATTACACAATACAGATACAACACATCTATCTAACTATCAAATCTTTTCCCAGCTCTCTCTCTCTCTCTCTCTCTCTCTCTCTCTCTCTATATATATATATATATATATATATATATATATATATATATATATTTATTTATTTATTTAGACGCCTACTTTGGCTTCGTCACATCAGGAGGACGGACTTAGGCTGCATCTCCGAAAACCTACTGTACGGCGAATTGGCAGACGGCACCCGACCAACAGGGAGACCTTGCTTGCACTTTAAAGATGCCAGCAAATGAAAATAAAGACATGCCACATTGGCACCAACACATGGGAGGCTTGTGCAGACGACCGTGCGACCTGGTGACTCCTTGTCAAACAAGGAACGTAAAGAAGTGAAAAAGAGCAACTCCAGCAGGTATCACTGTTTGCTTGCAGTGATTGCCATTTAAGAGATGGACTGTTCAGTCACTGACACAGCTGCAGATTAAATGGGGAAAAAAGTGGACACTACGCCATAGTCTTTAGTAGACGGAAGGATGCCAATCACACACACACATATATATATATATATATATATATATATATATGAGAGAGAAGGTAGCGTAGACATGGATTCTACACCTGGTTACCGACAGTTTCTCGTCTATGTGATCTTGGTCTGAAGATTGTATAGGTGAGAAACTGTCATTGTGTTAACTCAATGTCCACGCTACCTTAACTCAAATATAAAAGCTCTATTTATGATATTGAGTACTATTCATATCAACCCGCTAAGGCTACGTAGTTCCACTTGTTTTGGGACACTATACCATCGCCTCTAGTATCTATCTGTATAGCCCTCCATTCCTTCTGCGACCTACTTTTTAACCCTTCTGTAGATCCAGCATGGATCCCGCTGGATTTCCTTAATGGATAAGCCCTGCGATCAAGACGGAACAGATTTGCCAGATCAGCTCAGTCGAATGAGTTCACAGAGCGCACATGTGACTGAATATTTTCAGCGTTAGTGGAATCATTTCAGAAAATCCAATATCGTGGTACCCTGCCTTACGAGTACCTCACCGTACGAGTTTTCCAAACGGTCGATTTTTTGCTTTGCATTGAGAGCTATCCAGAGAAACAATCCCTATTCATTAGTACTCGTGTATGTATATATATATATATATATATATATATATATATATATAATATATATATATATATTTACCAACCCTTCCGAAAGAGCAGGATGTGACAGAAGGTCAATTTCTTAAGCGGAGTTTAACAGGTTTGAATTCAGAGTTTTCCCTTCTCCTAGACCGGTTGCCTAACCGAGATTAAAGCGTCCAGTCTGCCTACTATTTACCATAGCTGGAGGGAGAGTAGAGAATTCTACCTTTCCCAAGGGCATTAGCGCTAAGTGAAATGCAATTACCACGTCCAGGATTTGAACTCGTGTTGACAAGGATGTACCAGACAAATTGTGTCTCGGCCCATTAAGGCTTAAGGAGGCTGTGGCTGTCTCTCTATCTATGTTTCTGTATATATTATAATATATATATATATATATATATATATTATGGGTGTGTGTGTGTGTGTGTGTGTGTGTGTGTGTACGTGTGTGTGTGTGTGTGTGTGTGTGTGTGTGTGTGTGTGTGTGTGTATTAGAGGTGAATCCTGTGAATGATACCAAATAACATCTGATGATGAGGTTTCAATTCTGGTTATTTGGTGAGTTTTGGAGTATCTCTCCATTGCACTACTCCCAGTAATTGTAAGGGGAGGTAATAATTTCAAAAAAATATTTTTCAAAATTTTAAAACAATTCAATCAAGGAATTGTTCGAATTTAACGAAATTTTCAGCACTTTATTCATTAACTAGAAGCGGCTACCCGGCGTTGCCTGGGTAGTGGGGGAGGTAAAAATGTTGGTCTCATTGATCCATAATTATTAAATCGTGAGTTGGTCCTTGTAGTATGCCCCATTAAAACTCCTATGTAAAAAAGACCTTGCGTTGATCCAGCCAACCCGTGTATGTACATAGCTCTTTCTACACACCATGACTCAACTGAAGTTGCATCTTTAGAAAAGTTATTCTATACAGTACGTGCCTACTTCTATTCTCCATTTAGTAGTTTCAAGATTATCTACAAAGAATCTTTCCTTAGGATCATTGTCCTAGCCGTTATGTATATGTATTGTTGTTGTATGTGCTCAGACAATAAAGTCTGTATTTTTTTAGTACTTCTTTTTGGATTTTGTTGCATATATATTCACCTTCGTTCGGGGGTTCTCTAGAGCGTCCAAACGTGTAATGGTTAGCAAGCTAGATTCGCAAACCGTTAATAGTGAGTTCAATGCTCAATGAACGCCCCATACTTCTGGTCTTGTGCCATATCTAAGCTAAGCTTAGTAAATAACTATAAGAAGCAGATATTGAAGCTAAAACAACATTTAATTGTTATACCGTAAAATCCAACAAACCAACCAACCAACCAACCAACCAACCAACCACCAAATACAGTTGACCAGTAGCCAGATGAAGAACATCATAACAAAATGTTCATGATAAGATTATCTACAAAGACACTTTTCCTTAGGACCTTCGTCCTAACTATTTTGTATTTTATGTTAAATGTGCTCAGATAATAAAGTCTATATTTGTTATATGTATCTCTCTTGGAAGTTGTGAGTATTCACCCACTTTAGGAAGATTTTCTGAGGCTTCCTAACGTATTATAATTCATTGTTGTTGAATGTGCTCAGACAATAAAGTCTGTATTTTGTTATGTACCACTTTTTGGATTTTGTTGCATATATAAACATCTACATTCGGAAGTTTCTCTGAGGCATCCTAACGTATTATAAGAAACAGTTTTAGCTACAGAAGATAAAACAACGCTTGTTAAGTTTTTAAATGCCATCCTTGGCCAGTTGAAAAGGGCTTAAAGAAAGTCCTGTGTTCTGGAATCCTTTGGTAAGCGTATAAGTCTTATCCTGCGTATTGGTAAAGGTCCAGTGATTTAATCCTATGTCTGTCCTCGATGAATATCACAGTAATTATGACCAGTAGGGTCGGGGTTAAGTATAGTATCAACCTCAGAGTACTGCCAGTGATTGGCCAAGAGATAGATCACATGATTCTGACCTAGTCTATAAGTAGGAGCGGATTTAATCCTATGTCCGTCGTCCATGGATGTCAGCGTAATTATGGCCAGTGGGGTCGGTTAAGTATAGTATCAACCTCAGAGTACTGCCAGTGATTGTCCAAGAGATAGATCATATGATTCTGGCCTAGTCTATAAGTAGGAGTGGGCTTTTAACACACACCTTATATGTGAAAATTCTCAACAGCACTTAATTCTTATATCTTAAAATCCAACCAACCAAACATCTAACACAGTTGACAAAATTATTTACCAAATGAACTAAAAGTTTATCATTAATTTTAGATACAAATGATGTTAAGGTTATTTTTTTAAAGGCACCCAAAAGTTTTAAATTAAAAAGTTCCATAGGCAATTAATCTCAAGAAAAGAGTTGGCTACTATTGGAGAAGGGAAATGAGGATTTAAGATTAAAATGAATAAAATACAAAAACTATTGGACCATTTTCAACTAGTTGTAAGTTGAGAATTTTCCAACTTAAGAGTGGCTAGGTGATATCATGAGGTATTGCTGGACTTGGTTTGAATTGGTGATGAAGTTTATGAATAGGCAACTAATATGGTGCCCCTTCCCCATACACACAAGAAAAAAAAACAAAAAAAAACGGAATTGACTGACTTTAATGAAATTTTCATTGATATATAAATGAATACTAGATATAATGCACTAGTTATTCTATTTAAAAACTTTTACATATTTTCAGGTCAGTTAACTTTGAACGATGCATCATTGAGGCGTAACACAGATTCTCAAAAATATGTGGTTCAAAGTTAACTGACCTAAAAAAATGTAAAGGTCTTTAAATAAAATAACTGGTGCATTATATCTTTTATTCATTAATATATCAACACTGAAAATTTCATTAAATTCAGTTAATTCCCTGATTTTTGGTATTTTTTTCTTTCGGCGGGGTGACATACATTGTAATTTAGGTTCGTTAAATTAGATTTAACCATGGATTGTGTAGCCAGAGGAAAGACCACTATTACTGAAGTTAAACACCAAAACAAAATGTGCATGATAATTTTACTTATCTCTTCGCAACTGTGGACAAAATTGTTTCGCTCTTTTTACTTACATATACTCTTTGTCTGAGCGCTATCATTTTTTTTATATCGCTGTAATTATCACTATTATTATTTACTCCTTTGAGTTTTCACACCAGTGTTAGCTGATGGTATTTCACTGGAGTCTGAGTGGACAGCAAGTCTCATCAGGTCTCCAGGACTCTTCTGAGTATTCTGGCAGATTGCAGCAGTGCAGTGTTTCTGAATGGTTTCAATCCTTTTTTGATATCCAAACTTTCCAAACCCTTTTACAATACTTTAGGGACCGTTCAAAGTGCACCAACCACAATTGGTATCACTTTCACTTTCCTATTCCATAACTTTTTCAGTTTTCTGGCAAGGTCCATTTTTTCATTTTCCTTTAACTTCACCCTGTGATCTGCTGGCACTGCAAAATCCACCAGTTTGACAAGTTTTTTTTTTTTTTTTATCAACACTAGGTCTGGGTCTTCTTGCTGGGATAAGGTGATCCGTTTTTATTTCAAAGTCCCCAGAGAAATTTTATGTGTTTCGTTCTCAAGAACAGATTCTGGTTTATGCATATACCATTTTGTTGTGTGGTCAAAATTTAATTTGTTGCATAATTCCCAGTGGATCACCTTCCCAACCCAGTCGTGTCTAGTTTTGTATTCTCGTTGTGCTAATTTGCTACATTCGCAGAGTATATGGTTTACAGTCTCATCTCTATTACCACAAAGTCTACATTTACTATTTTGTTGGGTCTTATCACTATTATTATTATTATTATTATTATTATTATTATTATTAATACTTTCTTTTCTTGACATTTAACGACCATTATTTAAATGTCGGACAGTGACAAGTAACTGCCTATAGGCATAAGTTTTTGAAAAAAAAAGAAAAAAGAAAAAAAGAAAAAATATCTCTAAAGTGTTTCTGGCAATTGGTTTTGTAAAATAATTTCGTAGAAAAAAGAAAAAAGAAAAATGGTGGAGAAATAAAAGAATAATAAAATAAAATGTGAGGCCATATTTAATTCTTTTTTTTTTTCCTGACTCATTTTGAAATTCAAGTTTTTGTAGCTGGTTTTATTCTTCTATAAATCGAACATTGAGAAAGAGCAGCTGCAGAAGACGCTAACGATATTAAGTGGCCTTCGTTCTTTTTATCACCATTATTTAATTTTATCATTCGAATCCTCCATATTAAAAATATTCATTGCAATGCAGCAACAATAATCGTTTCTCCTTTCTTTTCTTTTTCTTTCTTTTTTTCCCTTTTTTTCTTAGGATATATATAAATATATATATACATATATACACACACACACACACACTCACACACACACACACACACACACACACACACACACACACACACACACACACACACATATATATATATATGTATATATATGTATATATTGGATTCTTTTTCAATTTTCTATTGCTTGATAACAGTTGATATTTGCAAGGAACGCTTATTTTTCATTGAATGTTTTAAAAATGCCCAAAGTGAAATGAAATCCCAAGGTATGTAAGTGATGGGATTTATTTTGAATAGAGTATTGTGCGCATTTTGTCTGCTAGTAAAATTCGAGTTATTTCCCCGGGTTTAGATAATAAGAAAAAATGAAGGAAAAAGAAGAAAGGAGGTAGAAATTAATCCAGAATGAAAGAGAGAGAGAGAGAGAGAGAGAGAGAGAGAGAGAGAGAGAGAGAGAAATAGAGAGAGAGAGAGAGAGAGGGGGGAGAAACGAAAAAAAGTATGAAAACAAGACGAAGCGATCGAAATTGAATAATAAAAAATTGAGAAAAAAGAGGGAAATTGAAGTTAATCCAGAATTTAGAAAGACATACAGAGAGAGAGAGAGAGAGAGAAAGAGGGGGGAGAGAAAGAGGGAGAGAGAGAGAAAGAGAGAGAGAGAAAGATGAGAAAGAGAGAGAGAGAGAGAGAAAGAAAGAGGGAGAGAGAGAAAGAGAGAGAGAAACGAAAAAAGTATGAAAGAAGACGAAGGGATCGAAATTGAATAATAAAAATTGACAAAAAAGAGGGAAATAGAAGTTAATCCAGAATTAGAGAGAGAGAGAGACAGAGACAGAGACAGAGACAGAGAGAGAGACAGAGAGAGGAGAGAGAGAGAGAGTGAGAAAGAAATAAGAGAGAGAGAAAAAAGAGAGAGAGAGAAGAAACAAAGAGAAATAAATAGAGAGAGAGAGACGAAAACAGAATGAAAAGAATACGAAGGGATCAAAATAGAATAATAAAAAAGTGAGAAAAAAGAGGGAAATAGAAATTAATCCAGAATTAGAGAGAGGGAGAGAGAGA
>CM042180.1:47989526-47997026 GCA_023376005.1 Doryteuthis pealeii | reverse complement strand
GATTGGGATGGGGGGGGGACGAGTGCTTTCTTTCTCTTTCTTTTGTCTTTTTCCCTCCATTTTCTCGCTTACGTAATTATATTATAAATTTATTTATTTCGCTTTCCTCCTTCTTTAGTATCTGTTTGTTTTTGTAGTTTTTTGTTTAGTTCTTCTTTTCTGTTGTTTTTTTTTTTTTAAGTCTTTTGTCGCAATACAGCTCCTCTGTTTAATCTATCCCCCCTCTTCTTGGTTGATCCGCTAATGAAGTTTTAAAAAAAGATTACTTTCCTGCATTGCTCACTAACATGATTACGTCGTCTTTCTCGCACACAGTACGAGAAAAGATGCCGAGACCTGAGACAAAATGGCACCCAAGTTGTTGCACGAATTATGAATAGACCAGAACGAGGTGATATGATAATGACACTTCATTTTCTTTTTCTCTTTTTGAAAAGCCCAAGTCGCCAATGATTTTACTATAGAAATGCATTGGGCAATGGTTTTATGAGAAAAATACATTGGAAATAGAGTTTATTATAGGAATTCTTTCGATAATGATTTTACTATATAAATACCTTGTATAATGAGTTTACACTATAAATGCATTAAATAATGATTTTACTATAGAAATGCATTGGACAATTATTTTTCCATCAAATACATTGGGCAATGATTTTACTATAAAAATGCATTGGGACAATTTTTTTTTATGAAAATGCATTGGGCAATGATTTTACGATAAAAATGCATTGGACAATGATTTTTAACTATGAAAATGCATTGGACAATGATTTACTATAGAAATGCATTGGACATAAAGTTTACTATAAAAAGGCATTGGGCAATGATTTTACTATAAAAATGCATTGGACGATGATTTTTTACGATAAAAATGCACTGGACAATGATTTTACTATAAAATACATTGGAGAGTTATTTTTATATGAAAATGCATTGGACAATGAATTTACTATAGAAATGCATTGGACAATGATTTTACTATAAAAATGGATTGGACAATGAGTTTACTATGAAAATACATTGGACAATGATTTACTATAGAAATGGTTGTTCCATTAATGAAGTTTTAGAAAAGATTACTTTCTTGCATTGATCACTAACATGATTACATATGTAATTCAACAATATTTTACAATCATTGATTCAAGGAAGGAATCAATCACGTTTTGGCATTTAATATCCTATAAAGATTTGATATGCCGTTAAAGAAATAACCCAAGTAAAGTAGGCGCAACCAAAGACCCACCAAGCATATACTGATCCTCGAGAAAAAATATATATATCCCAAACACATCTGAAAAATGTAAAATGGAACAAAAAAGTAGTTTTTCTTGGAGCAGGTGTTTACCGTGGGCCCCGCTAGGATTGAATTATGATAATCCTCTCTAAACCCTACATCCTCGCCCCATTCTTTATAAACCCCAGTCCAATAGTCCACCTGCAAGATTACAAAAATTCCTTCGAGACGTTACCACTCACACCTGCTCGGCAAAAGACTATCGACTTTTTTCTCAGTGCCCGTAAACCCAAAACACACATACACACACCAAAACACACCCACACCCACACAACACAACACAATATATATATATATATATATATATATATATATATTATATATATATATATATATTAAAGTAAAAAACAAAAGACTTAGAGATTTAGCATTATAGTCTATTTCAGGGAGCTTAGACAAATAGTCTAACTTTGTCTAATAATGATGGTTTATGGTTTGGTTTGTTTTACGGCATATCAACCTCAGTGGGTCATTTAATGCCGATAAAGTTTTGAAATAAATCAATTCTTAATCGATAATACAATTGTTTTATAAATACATTTTTCTATTTAACCCATAGATGGGACCCTAACAGGTACTACCACTCCGGGTCAGTGTGGACCAGGGAGCAATGGTGATGAAGGGGTGCTCCACATTCCCCAAACCTCCAAAACCTGGAACCTCACCATCAGATAGAGTTTAACGTCATTCCCAGGACATGTAGACCCGCAGCCACCGCCTTCTAGCACCCATATGATAAAAAGGGGTTGGGGCTTGCCATAAGGGCAATAGGGTTGGGAAAATCATATAGGTGCTAGGGCTTGACGTGAACCAGCCGATTGATCGGAGGGGGCCTCTCCGATCGCCCGTCTAGCCCAAGATAGGGCCAAAGTGGAGTATTGCATGTCATGAACTGCTCATCCCCCTGGCTCTATCCTTAAGCATCACGGGTCGCCACCCACGGCCAACAGGTGGCCCCATTGGAGGAGTCTTACCCTCTGCAGAGGTGCAGTCGGTGCATTCTAATGCCCCCAGACGACAGGGCGGGTCTAAGAATGAGTCTAACTTTGTCTAAGAATGAATATACCAAAAAACATCTTCGGTATAAGATAATTAGTAATAGGTTTCCATTTATTGGTTTAAACAAAACAAAAATGAGTTTTGGAAAATGAGTTTAAATTTTTTTTAATAGAATAAATCGTGAATAAATATAGCAAAAACATTTTCGGTATAAAATAATCCAATGGGTTGACATGCCGTAAACACCCACCAACCAACAAAACAAACAAACAAAAACAAAACTATACATTGCAAATTCACGTGTCAGTGCCAACCTTTTTATTATATATGTGCGAGTGGCTGAAGGTCTAAATATCCGGGGAAATACATTAAACATTATCTGATGGCGAAGTTCCAATTCTGGAGTTCTGGTGAATGTGGAGTACCTCTTTATCGCTATTACTTCCAGGTCCATTCTGACTCGGAGTGGTAGTACCTGATAGGGTTCCATCTATTGATTAAACAAAAATTTTTGGGAAAATTGTGATTTAGAAAACTCAGTTTTTGAAAAAAATTCAATACCTATCAAGAAGGAACGTAACAAAACAGCCTCTGGCAGAAAATAACCCAATAGAATGACATGCCTTAAAACTCAACCAAACAACGAAACAAAATTTCAGTCCTTAACAAAATAATTATATATATATTCTATACAATTATAGAGCTCTGGGAAAAGAGGAGTACCATTCCTCGTCATTACTTCCAGGTCCACTCTGACTCGGAGTGGTAGTACCTGTTAGGGTTCGATCTGTTGGTTAAACAAAATATGAGTTTGGAAAAGTGTGTTTTAAAGACTGAGTTTATGTTTTTAAAATTTGAATACCCATTGAGAATAAATATAACAAAAACGTCTTCGGCATAAAATAACCCAATGGGTTGACATACCGGAAAAAAACCTAACCAACCAACCAACGAACCAACCAATAAACCAACCAGCCAACGAAACCAAATTTTAATTCTTAACAAAATGAATATATAAACATGAATATATAAATATGCCAAGCCCTTGTGTGAAGCCCCAACATTTTTATTATACTGGCTGAAGGCCTTATTATCCGGGGTAAAGACATTAAAACACTACCTGATGGTGAAGTTCCAATTGTGGAGCACTGGGGTGTGTGGAGCACCTCTCATCGCCATTACTCCCAGGTCCACGCTGACTCGGAGTGTTATTACCTGATAGTGTTCCATCTAGTGGTTTAAAAAAATGAGTTTGGAAAATTGTGTTCTAAAAAATTGTGTTTACATTTTTTAAATGTTAATAACCATCGAGAATGAATATAATAAAAACGGTCTACTGTCTCAGAGTGGTAGTACCTGTTAGGCTACATCTATAGGTTAAATAGAGAAAATGAATTTTGGAAAATTGTTGTTTTTTTTTAATTCGGGTTAATTTTTAAAAAAATCGAATACCCATTAAGAATGAATATAACACTACGTCTTCGGCATAAAATAACCCAATGGGTTGACATGCCGTAAAACCCAACCAACCAACCAAACAAACAAAAATTTTAGTCCATAACAAAATGACTATATAGACACACTATACAATTATAGAGCCCTGGGGAATGAGGAGAACCATTCATCGCCATTACTCCCAGGTCCACTTTGACTCGGGGTGGTAGTACCTGTTAGGGTTCAATCTATTGGTTAAACAAACAAAACAGTTTGAAAAATTGTGTTTTTAAAAAATTGAGTTGAAATTTTAAAAAGTTGAATACCCATCAAGAATGAATATTACACACACAGGGTCATAATCTGACAGGAACTGCCTACTTTTTTTAAATAAAGATGTGATTCATGAAAGTTACCATAGGAGCAGATGTGGCACAAGTATGTGTATATATATTTACCAACCCCTCAACATGAGCAGGATGTGATACCATGTCAATTTCTTAAAGTGGAGTTTAACAGGTATTAATTCAGAGTTTTCCTTATCCTAGACTAGTTACGTATTAAGAGCTCAGTCTGCCCTACTATTTACCCATAGCCGGAGGGAGAGTAGTATTAGCACTATATGAAATGCAAACAGTCTTGTTCTGGATTTGAACTCGGGTTGACGAGTCTTCTTCCCACGACTCTAACCATTACACTATGCACTAAGTAAGAACTGAACTCACTAGTAATGATCTGCTAGTCTAGCTTGCTAGCCGTTTATCCTATAAGCTGGTCTATTTTATCTTATGAAGTTTAAGATTGTTTTATGAAAAATTTAAACAGTTTGGTAGAGAATTATTTTTAATTTTAAGTGAGGGAATCTAAAGAGATAGGTAGGATGTGAAAAATAACCCATTGGGTTAACATGCCGTAAAAACCCAACCAACCAAACGAAATTTTTAGTCCTTAACAAGACATAATATAGACACTCTATAAATTGGTTGGTTGGGTTTTAGGCAATGTTAACCCCAATGGGGTTATTTCTTTCCAATCCTACCTATCTCTTTAAGATTCCCCTCACTTAAATTAAAATAATTCTCTACAAAACGTTTAAATTTTTCATAAACATCTTAAACTTCATAAGATAAAATAGACCAGCTTATAGGATAAACTGGCTAAGCAAGCTGACTAAGCAGATCATTACTAGTGAGTTCAAGTTCTTAACTTAGTGCATAGTGTAATGGTTAGAGTCGTGGGAAGAAGATCGTCAACCCGAAGTTCAACTTTGGGTATCCAGAACAAACTGTTTGCAATTTCAAATAGGTGCTTAATACTACTCTCCCTCCGGCCTAATGGGTAATAGTAGGCAGCTGAGCTCTGGTAATACGCAACTAGTTAGGATAAGGGAAAACTCTGAATTAATACCTGTTAAACTCCCTTAAGAAATTGACATGGTAATCACATCCTGCTCATGTTGAGGGGTTGGTAAAATATATACATATCTTGTCCACATCTGCTCCTATGGTAACTTCATGGATCAACATCTTTAAAAAATAAAGTAAGCAAGTTTCCCTGTCAGATTATGACCCGTGTGTGTAATATTCATCTTGATGGGTTTCAACTTTTAAAATTTCAACTCAAATTTTTAAAAACACATTTTTCAAACTGTTTTGTTTGTTTACCAATAGAATTGAACCCTAACAGGTACTACCACCCCGAGTCGAAAGTGGACCTGGGAGTAAATGGCGATGAAATGGTTCTCCTCATCCCCAGGGCTCTAATATATTGTATAGTGTGTCTATATAGTCATTTGTTATGGACTAAATTTTTTTTGTTTTGGTTGGTTGTTGGGTTTACGGCATGGTCACCCATTGGGTTATTTTATGCCGAGACGTAGTTGTTATATTCAATTCTAATGGTATTCGATTTTTTTTTAAAATTAACCCGAATTAAAAACAACAATTTCCAATTCATTTTCTCTATTTAACCTATAAGAATTAGCCTAAAACAGGTACTACCTCGAGACAGTAGACCGTTTTTTTATTAATTCATTCTCTGAGGTTATTAACATTTAAAAAAAATGTAAAACACATTTTTTAGAACACAAATTTTCCCAAAACTCATTTTTTTAAAGCCACCTAGATGAACACTATCAGGTAATACACTCCGAGTTCCAGCGTGGACCTGGATAATGCGATGAAGATGGTGCTCCACACAACCCCAGTGCTCCACAAAATTGGAACTTCAACCATCAGTGTAGTGTTTTTTAAGTGTACTTTACCCCGGATAATAAGGCCTTCAGCCAGTAATAATTAAATTGTTGGGGCTTCACACAAGGGCTTGGCATATTATATATTCATGTTTTATATAATTCATTTTTGTTAAGAATTAAATTTGGTTTCGTTGGTGTTGTTTATTGGTGGTTCGTTGGTTTGTGTTGGTTTAGGTTTTTTTCCGGTTGTAACCCATTGGGGTTATTTTATGCCGAAGCGTTTTGTTATATTATTCTCCAATGGGGTATTTCAATTTTAAAACATAAACTCAAGTCTTTAACACACTTTCCAAAACTCATATTTTGGTTTAACCAACAGATCGAACCCTAACAGGTACTACCCACTCCGAGTCAGAGTGGACCTGGAGTAATGACGAGGAAAATGGTACTCCTCTTTTCCCAGAGCTCTATAAATTGTATAGAATATATATATAATTATTTTGTTAAGGACGAAATTTGTTTCGTTGTTTGGTTGATTTTAGCATGTTCATTCATTGGGTTGATTTTCTGCCAGAGGCCTGTTTTGTTACGTTCCTTCCTTGATGTATTGAATTTTTTTCAAAAAAAACTGAGTTTTCAAATCACAATTTTCCCAAAAATTTTTGTTTAAATCAATAATGGAACCCTATCAGGTACTAACCACCCGAGTCAGAATGGGACCTGTGAAGTTTATAGCGATAAAAGAGTACTCCACATTTCACAGATCAGAATTGGATCGCATCAGATAATGTTAATTGTTTTCCCCGGATTTAGACCTTCAGCCACTCGCACATATAAATAAAAGGTTGGCACTGACACGTGGAATTGGCAATGTATAGTTTTTGTTTTTGTTTGGTTTGTTTGGTTGGTGGGTTGTTTTACGCATGTCAACCCATTGGATTTATTTTTATACCGAAATGTTTTTTTGCTATATTTATTCACGTGGTTATTCTTTAAAAAATTTAAACTCTTTTCCAACCATTTTTTGTTTTGTTTAACCAATTATGGGAACCTATTACTAATTATCTTATACCGAAGATGTTTTTTGGTATATCATCTTAACCAAAGTTAGACTCATTCCTTAGACCCGCCCTGTCGTCTGGGCTTAGAATGGCCGGACTGCACTCTGCAGAGGGGTAAGACTCCTCCAATGGCCACCTGTTGGCCGTGGGTGCGGACCCTGATGCTAGGATAGAGCCCAGGGGATGAGCAGTTATGACATGCAATATCCACTTTGGCCCTATTGGGCTTAAGGGCGATGGAAGGCCCCCTCGATCAATCGCTGGTACGTCAGCCCCTAAGCAACTAATATGAAATTTTCCCAACCCTATTGCCCTTATGGCTAAGCCCCACCCCTTTTATCATATGGGTGCTATGAAGCGGTGGCTGCGGGTCTACATGTCTGGATGACGTTAACCTCATATCTGATGGTGAGGTTCCCAGGTTTTTTGAGGTTTGGGGGATATGTGGAAGCACCCTTCATCACCCAATTGCTCCCTGGTCCACAACCTGACCCGGAAAGTGGGTAGTACTT
>CM042180.1:47982242-47989426 GCA_023376005.1 Doryteuthis pealeii | reverse complement strand
ACGATGCACACATCGTTCTCAATTATAAAGATATGTTAAGTAAGGGTTCTATTGAATGCAGAACATTGAGAATATAGCGTAATATAACTAAGGGATTGAGACTTTGGGTTGACGAGTTTAGGTAGAGACAGACACACAATCTCCATTATAAGATATGTAAGAATTCTATTGAAGGTTGAACATTAAGCATATGTATTATAAAGTGGGTGGAGGTTGGTAACGTTGACAATAAACAAAAAGAAATCAAAGACCCACCCTCAAAAAAGACCCAACAATTTATAAAAAAATGGCGTGCTGATTGAAAGTGACTTTTGTCATTGGATTAAAACAATGATGATTTTCCGACGATTTTTCATTCAGTTTCACTTGACACGCGGGTTTTAGTTTCACCCGTGACTGGCATGTGTGTATTGCGAAACAACGAAAAGACCTGTAATCATGAATTACAAATGGCTCTAAGATGATGTCACGTTGAACCACCGTGGTGGATCAGGGATTAGGGAGGAGGGGAGAGGTCGTATCGGGAGACAGCAACCTAGAAAAGAACGAATAAGGATGCAATGAAAGAGGTTAGATTGAAAATAGTGCGATTTGATTTGGAGGGAGAAAGATGTATGACAAAATATGCACATGCTGTAAGCATATCAATATATATATATATATATATATATATATATATATATATATATATTATAATATATTAATGATTTGAAGGCAATTACAATGCGTATAAAAAAAAATGTTATTTTTGTCTTATCCATTTCGAAGTAGAGTTTCTACTTCGAAATCGATAAGACAAAAATCTTTTTTTTATATACGCATTGTAATTGCCTTCAAATCATTAATATATTATAACATATTTAGCAATGCTTCAAGCAAATTACCAATTACTTTTATATATGTTGGTAATTTTTCCGAGATGAAATAAAGGAAAATAAAGTGCTCAATTACAAATTTAAGAGCTTTATTTATTAAATATAACTGTTTATACAGAGGTTTTATTGAGCATCTAGACAAAAATAACATTTTTATACGCATTGTAATTGCCTTCAAATCATTAATAATGTTTCAGGCTTCTGCCTTCTTCAGGATAAGAAAGCAAAAGTCTGAAACCTTAGGTAGATGCTCACTAAAACCTCTGTATAAACAGTTATAATTAATATATATATATATATATATATATATATATATATATATATAATATATATATATATATATATATATATAGTTCGGCTAGGAACCTTCAGGTTCCTAGTTCTATATCGGGCCTCCCCAACTGAGCGTATGTGTAGCTGTGAGGGAGAACGAGAAAGGAACTCGCGTCCGCCCGCATGCAAAAACAAATGCGATTTGGGCACTGGACGGAAGCGAGGTTCGAATGATGTGCCAGGATGTTTGGGTAAATATGTCCATAAATAACAAGTGAGTCGAGCGCTGGGCAGTCAGCAGCAGCAGAAGCAGTCGACGACGACGAAGCGCTTTGCGAACGACCCAGTAAAGAAATGGATCTTAGTCCAACAGAACCAAAACTAAATAGGAATTGCGATTTTGAACTGTTAAACATTATTTCGACTACGACGACGGATTTTCCAGCTGCTAGACGAAGACGAAGAATGTGCTGACCAAAAGAAAGTCCGGCTTGTGAGAAGACTGTGAACTCGCTTGTTTTTGGTCCTCCCTCAACAGGGACTTCTTGATTCGAATATCTATTTCCCCCCATATATTTTCCCCCCTTCTATTGTAGCACCGGGATCTGTGCGGTAAAGCTGATGGTAAGTGTGGCGCCCCACCTCATTCGCTAAAATAATCTCCTCGGTATAGCGCAAGTGAAAAGGGGATAGACTCCCTCGCCGTTATAGGCCACCCCGACGGCGACATCCTACAAAAGGTGTCATGAATTCTGCCCCACCCTGTACACTTCAATAAGTTTCAAAGAATGTAGAAAAAATAATGACGAACCAACTTGTTGAATCAGAAAACGAATTTCCAAACCAAAAAGAAACAGAAAAACGAAAAGGCAATTTTAAAAGGCGAAGAAACATAAAATTAGATATGAATAACGCTTAACTAAAAGCGGGAAATGATCGCGATAAGGGGAGGTAACTCGATAAACAAATAATTCTTCAATAAGGAGTGACGTCATTGATAGGTTTGATGACGTCATTGTTGTTGATGTCTTCTTCGGAAATGCGTTATCAAAGACGCTGGTGTCGACAAACAGACATGAACACGTTCTGACAGACAAACACACAGCGACACACACAAAGACATACAAAGACACACACACACACACACACACACACACACACACACACACACACAAATTGCGACACTCCTACGGCAAAAAAATTAATCGAAGAATCGGAAATTAATGGATATGACAGATAAAAAAATAAATAAATAAATCCACGAATTTTAAATGAAATTAATGGGTTCAGTCAGTAGAGACGAGTAATATACAAAGCAAATACGTCTGTTTGTTTGTTTGTTGGTTGGCTGGTTGGGTTTTACGGTATACCAACCCTTGTTGGGTTATTTACGTTTCTTTATTGATTTTAACGTCATATCAACCCGTCTGGAGTTATGTCATGCCTAACGGTTAGGAAGTAATACATATCGTGTATTTATATTTATACTTTTTAGTAATTGGTTTTAACAATGTGTTAGTATTATTGGGGATTATGTTGTATGGTATTGATTTGTTCCATGTCTATATTCTATGGTATAATTTTATTTCTCTCAAAAAAGAGAGAATATCCTCCATGTTGACATTTTCAAACAGATCTTTCATATTGTTTGCTTTAAAATAACGGTTTCTTTATGTGAGCAAAAAACTTGCATTCCATGAATAAGTATTTAACTGTCAAACGTGTTTGACATGTTCCACATTGTGGTTGTTGTTCTTGTTTGAGTATATTGGAGTGCGTTAGTCTTGTATGACCAATGCGTAATCGAGATACAATGACTTGTTCCTTTCTAGACTTCCTTAAAGTTGGTCTCCAGTCTCTTAAAGAGGGTTTGATAAGGGAGAGTTTATTGTGGATTCCGGTGCTGTTGCCATTTTGCATGAAGGGATCTATTGATTTTAGGTTTCAAATCAGTATATGGTATCTAGAAATTGTCGGGGATTAAATCTAGAGTCGATTTAGCTGCGGAGTCTGCTCTTTCATTCCCCCTCACTCCTATATGACTTGGGATATAAGCAAAAGTGTAGCGTTGCCGGGTTCGATCTGAAAGGAGTGATGACGTTGTCTTAATAATAGTCATAATACTTATCTTCTTCTATTCTTTTAGTTGTTACTCAACTAGGAAATAACTACCTTGTGTTTTATATATATATATATATATATATATATAATATATATATAAGTGTTTAACTGTCAAAGGTGTTTGACTCAATTTGTTTCAAACACATTTTTTCTATTTAACCCATTGATTGGACCCTAACAGGAAATAGCACTCTTGGTCAGAGTGGTACAAGGCCCTATCTTCGGAGGGCCGGTTTTAGCTCAGTTGGCCGAGCATCAGACTAGGGACCTTAAGATTCTTGGTTCGATACTGCCCCTCGCTAACTCAGCGTATGAGTAACACAGGGATCTGTGCGATAAATTGAGGTGATGGTAGGTGTGGCACTCCGTATCAGACGCAGAAAATAATCTCCTTGGTCTAGCACTGATGAAAAGGGGATAGACTCAGTAGGCAGAGCATCAGACTAGGGACCTTAAGATTCTTGGTTCGATACTGCCCCTCGCCAACTAAGCGTATGCGTAGCACAGGGATCTGTGCGATAAATTGAGGAGCTGACGGTAGGTGTGGCACTCCGTCTCAGACGCAGAAAATAATCTCCTGGGTCTAGCGCTAATGAAAAGGGGATAGACTCCCTCGCTGTTTGGCTGATACCGACTTTAGGCCACCCCGACGACTTTCTTTTTTACTTTACTTATGATAAAATTATGATGTGCCAAATGTTAACGGGAAGGTTAATTTGCATATTATCATTTGCATATTATTATTTGCATATTATTATTTGCATATTATTATTAAAATATGATTTTAATTAATATGTGCTTAGTATTATTGATTTCTAATTGTTTGGTTTTATCTTAAGGAATATGAGCTAATATCTCGGGGATTAATCTTAAAAGAAATCCATTAACAAGAAGAAATAACTGTAAGGGTATTTGCCTCTCATCCCACTTATGAGGTCGTGACACAAGGACATTTTTATGTGGGCCCACCCACAAGCCGAAGCTCATGGGTGGTAGGCACAAAAAATGTGTCGATCCCTTAGGCATTCCCCCTCAAGGGGGCGCCTCCTGGGATCGACGCTATTAATTTTACTTTGCCTGTCCAGTGGCCGAAGCACACTGGACCCCCAGCCGAGGCTGTGTGCGAGGTAAGTAACTCTTCCACATCAGGTAAGAAGAAATAAGTGTAAGTTTATTCTTTACTTCCTATTTTAACTATATAGTTAAATTCAGAAAATTTAGCAATGAAAGACGGGAGTGATGGGAGTGTAATTTTCAGTTAGGTTTTCGATTATATCCACCTCTGTTTCAAATATTTTTTCTAGAATAGCTGCTCCACCTTTCCCACCCATCCACCCACAGCTTGACACACAACCGCCACTTCCCGTCCCTCCGACTCCCCCTGCCAGACCCTTGTGTTATTAATGAAAGACGGGTGTGATGGGAGAGTAAGTTTCAGTTATGCTTTCGATTTCAAATATTTGTTTCAAATATTTTTTTATCTGCATTCTTATTTAGTTTCATTATCCTTTCTAATTTAATATAGTATTTTATTACATTAAAATTTAAATACTTGCACTCTGTTACAGATATTTTTATCTGCGTTCTTATTTAGCTTCATTTGACTTTCTAATTTAACATAATATTTTATTGCATTAAAACTTAAATACTTGCACTCTGTTTCAAATCTTTTTATCTGCATTCTTATTTAGTTTCATTAGCCTTTCTAATTTAATATAATATTTTATTACATTAAAACTTAAATACTTGCACTCTGTTTCAAATCTTTTTATCTGCATTCTTATTTAGTTTCATTAACCTTTCTAATTTAATATGATACTTCATTGCATTAAAACTTATATAGTTGTGCCCAGAGGGTGAATATATTTGCAAGTAAGTTGTGATGTGCCAAATGCTATATTTGTGTTTTTGGCGGGGTTCGAAAACTAACCGTTCGATTTGGCGGGAAAACTCTTAAATGATTACGTCACAAAGTAATCGAAAAATGGTCGCTGTTTTAAACAAGAAATTACTATGATTTTTTTTTATACGTAAATAAAGTAACTGTCTTTGTTCTTTGTTTGTTTGTTTCTTTTTTCTATATTTACGTGATGAATCGTCTGGTTTGTCCAACGTTTGCAAATCGTTTTCTAGAATAGCCGCTCCACCTTTCCCACCCATCCACGCACAGATCGACACACAACCGCCACTTCCCGTCCCCCCCTGCCAGACCCTTGTATTATTCATGAAGAATAACTAGGCGAACACACACCGGTCTGATAAAATCAGCACATATAGATAAACAACAAAGATAAGAACAACAGTCCATACGATCTCATGAATACAAATGAAGGTTCGTCTCAATAAATACAGGCCAAACTCATTAGCGGTTCTCTGGCGGTATTGACCAATGCACAGCAAAGAATTTTTTCCGATGTTGAGTCGACTGTCTCAACGGTTCAACAACCAGATAGTCATCCGTGCTATCAAAACACGTGGAATACAAATGGCCGGAACGAGAATCAATAGTCGGCTGGACAAGGCAATCGAATTGGATGATAAAGAAACTCATTTTGAACTGCAAGGACGTATTCTTAATTATTCTTGTATAATCCGCAGCCCCATCTCAGTATTATAAGCCTAAAAGATTTTCTTGGAACCAAACTATCTAAAATTGTTAGCAGGACAAGGCAATTGAGTCGGATGAAAAGAGGTCTCATTTCAAATGGTAAGGACATATTCTTAATTACTCTTGTATAATCCGCACCGGTATCTCAGATTTTTAACCCTAATAGCTTGTCCTTGAGCCAAACTATCTAAAATTGTTAGGAGGACAAGGCAATTGAGTCGGATGAAAAGAGGTCTCATTTCAAATGGCAAGGACATATTCTTAATTTTTCTTGTATAATCCGCACCGGCATCTCAGATTTTTAACCCTAAAAGCTTGTCCTTGAGCCAAACTATCTAAAATTGTTAGCAGGACAAGGCAATTGAGTCTGATGAAAAGATGTCTATTTTCAAATGACAAGGACGTATTCTTAATTTTTCTTGTATAATCCGCACCGGCATCTCAGATTTTTAACTCTAAAAGCGTGTCCTTGAGCCAAACTATCTAAAATTGTTAGCAGGACAAGACAATTGAATCTGATGAAAAGAGGTCTCATTTCAAATGGCAAAGACATATTCTTAATTATTCTCGTATAATCCGCATATAGAGTTATTCGGACTATTGTCCCCATCTTCATTGTTATTTGTACAACGTTTCGGCCGATAATACCCTCCGACCTTCTTCAGGTATTTCTTGTCGGACTCGGGAACCTTCTCGGACTCGGGAACCTTCTATTGTGCTATATCCACCGGTCCTACTAGGGAACTTAATTTCCTTTTATTGACATACTCTTAAAGGACCTCGAAATATTGTATACTGGCATCAAATTCTATATGTTATATAGCGCCTTCTTCGCTACTCTCAATCGTGTACATTAGTACTGGGGTTTTCACTGTACCCAAAGCGATGTATGTTAGTAGTCAGCTACTACCGACTACTGGACTTCAATAAACAACAGATACGTATGTACAAGAGAGGACCCTTCTTTATTTTCATCAGTGTGTGGGTGGTGAAGGCACAGAGCTTACAATGAGTGCACGAGGGGTGGTTGCTGACGGGAGACGTGAAGTGTCCTTTTTGCTGCCGGCTGGCGTCTGACTTCTGTCGGCTCGACCCTCTCGCTTTTTGTTTTGACGACACGCCTACGCATTTTTATCTTTTGATCTGATAACCGACATTTGTTATATATTTCTTTATATTCACCCTGCTTCCTTGACCGGAAACCCTTTCTTCCGTTTTATCTTTCTTTTTAGATATATATTCTTATCTTTCTCTTTGTCCCTCAGTCGGAAGTTCCATCTTCCGGGCGAGGACAATACAACAGAAAG
>CM042180.1:47969742-47979742 GCA_023376005.1 Doryteuthis pealeii | reverse complement strand
CGTCTGTCAGTCTATCTATCTATATATCTATCTATCAATCTATGGTTGGTTTTGAAGGCTGTCACAATGCAAGTTAAAGAAAAAAGAAGCTAACTATGAGGTGTTTGTTAACCTGTTACTTTATTCTTAATATTTCAGGATGAAAAATCCCATCATCAGAAGAATACTCGAACTGAAGTGGTGCTAGCAGTTGCTCAAATTGTTCTGTCTCGGGTCTTCCAAATTCTGTGTATGTGTGTGTGTGGTTGGGGGTGCTTGTTTATGTGTGTGTTTGTGTGTGTAAGTGTGTATGTGTGTGTGCTTGTGTGTGTGTGTGAGTGTGCGTGCTTATGTCTGTGTGTCTGATCATTTCTTTTTATTTTACTTTAATTATTATTCCAGATTTGATTCATATATATATATACATGTATATATGCATATAAATATGCATATGGATACATCCTCCGGGTGCAAGTATTTAAGTTTTAATGTAATAAAATGTTGTATTAAATTAGAAAGGTTAATGAAACTAAATAAGAATACAGATAAAAAGATTTGAAACAGAGGGAGTATAATAAAAGATTTGAAACAGAGGGAGTATAATAAAAAAAATGGAACAACTGAAACTTACTCTTCCATCACTCCCGTCTTTCATTGTTATTTTTTCTAATTTAAGTATTTAGTTATAAGAGGAAGTAAAGAATAAAATGACAGTTATTTTATCTTGTTAATGAATTTCATTTAAGATTCATTGAAGAGATTTTTGCTTATATTCATTAAAATAAAACGAAACAGTTAGAAATCAATAATACTAAGCACATATTTATTAAATTCGATTTTTTAATATTATGCAAATTAGCCTTCCCGTTCACACTGTAAACCGCTATTTTTTGTATATATAAATATAATTGCATGTTATCAGTATGTAGACATAGTTAACAGTATTAATAATGTAAGACAATTTTATTAATAATTGAGGTTTAGATAAAAATAAAATCATGGAGAATGTGATGTCAATAACTAAGAGAATTGTGACTTGAGTAGGAATATAGTTTTCGGTTACAGACAGAAAAACACACAATCTCCATTATAATAAGATATATATATATATAGGTGTGTATGTGTGTGTGTGTGTGTGTGTGGATGTATGTGTGTGTGTGTGTGTCCAAGTTAAGAGATCCCGCATTTTCCTACGACTACATTGATTCAATGTTCATCCATGTTTTGGGCCTGAAAATTAACAATTATTAATTCTGTTTTCTATTTTAGTGAATTTTTAATTATTTTCTTAAAGCAAAACTAAAAATATTATACAGACATTTGGAAATGACATATGAAAGAGGGAAATAAGAGATAATGCGAGGAAAGAAGGAAATGAATAAAGAAAGAAATACGGAAAGAAAGAAAAAGAAAGAAAGAAAGAAAAGAAAGAAGATAGGGAGAAAACAAGAAAACACAAGAAAGTAAGATAGATATAGATAGATAGATATAGATATATAAGAAAGAAAGAAGAGAGAGAGAAAGAAAGAAAGAAAGAGAGAGAGAAAAGAAAGAAGGAAGGAGAAAGACTGAAAACAAAACAAAAGAAAGAAAGAAAAAGAAAGATTGATTGACAATAGAAAGAAAGAAGAAAAGAAAGAAAAAAGAAAGAAAGAAAGAAATATAGAAAAAGAAAGAAAGAAATAAAAGAAGAAAGATAGGTTGAAATTATGAATGAAAAAGAAAGAAAGAAAGAAAGAAAGAAAAGACAGATAGATAGAAGATAGATAGATAGATAGAAAGAAAGAAAGAAACAAAGAAAGAGAGAGAGAGAGAAGAGAGAGAGAGAGAGAGAAATATAGAAAATGAAAAGTAAGAAATAAAGAAGAAAAAGGTTAAATTAAGAAAGAAAGAAAGAAAGAAAGAAAGAAAGAAAGATAGATAGATAGATAGATAGATAGATAGAAAAACGAAAAGAAAGGAAGAAATTTAGTTAAATGAGAAAAATAACGAGCAGATTTTGAATTAAATTTCAATAAAAATGATTAAATTATCTGATAAAATTAAAAGATGCTGTTAGCAGGTAATTGAAAATATTCCCATTTGTGTCGGGGTAAAAGCTATATATTGCCAGCCAAATCAGCCTTAATGCCAAGAAAAGAAAGTCTAAATAAATAAAAAAAATGACATCTCAATACAAGTAGGGGTGGGGAGTCGGTCGTGGTGTCATGGAATCGGAGTCAGAAGCATATATATATATATATATAAAATATATAAGCAATCTACAGACGCGCGTTTCGGGGTTTCACCCCTCATCAGTACAGCTATGACTTTTTTTCAGCAGCTACCTCTGGTCGGGTTCGAGACCCGAACGAACTTTCGCTCGTCAAGTCTCTTACCGGTGGGTCCACAAGCATCTGCCAAGAATAGAAGGCAGAATAATCGCTATATTTCCTAAACCGGAAATAAACTCACCAGAGGTCTCTAACTTGTAAACAAGTGAGACTAGCTTTTCACCGAAGCGGTGAATTTTCGCAATTAGTCTCTTCTAAACAGAGTGCTCAACCTATATGTGTATATATATAAATAAAAAAATGACATCTCAATACAAGTAGGGGTGTGGAGTCGGATTCGTGGTGTCATGGAGTCAGTGTTGGAGTCAGAAGTATTTAAGCGGTCCGTGGAGTAAGTCAGAATCGGTAAAATTATACCGACTCCGTAACTTTGAATCACGTACCTTTGAGAATCTATGTTAGACCTCAAACATACGTGGTTCCAAGTTAACTGACCTGAAAAAATGTAAAAGTTTTTTAATAGAATAACTGGTGCATTATATCTTTTATTCACTAATTCGGTTAATTCCTTGAGTTTTTTTTTCTTTCGGCGGGGTGACATACAATGGTGGAATTTAGGTCCGTTAAGTTCGATTTAACCGTAAAGGTATACAGTGCACATTCCTTAGAATAGACTAGAAGGGGCTACCCAGGATCGCTTGGGTAGAAGGGAGGGGAGAAACCTAGTATATTGATTTGTTTATTTTTGAGATTTACACATTCTCGACAGTTCAAGTAGAATTCCGATGCAATTTCTATGTATATTTCAATTATTACATATCTTCGAATTTAAATCAAATAAAGTCAAAGTTTTTGTACACTGATTCTATAGCCCCAAATACAAAAAAAATGGAACTTTCTGAAATTCAAAATTCTGTATAAAACAATGACATCTCCACACATAAGCGAATGATTGAGAGAAAGAAATAAACATAGATACAGGGCACAATATAGGAGGTACAATGTGTGTGTGTGTGTAGCGATTGTCTGCCACTGTTTGGTCTGAAAGATTTATCTTCCCTTGTTTTCAGGTTTTGACTGCCAGCGGTCTTGACTATTTAATCTGGATTTCTTAAACCGATTTAAGAGTGCTCAATATAAAGAGTTAAATATACGTTTTTACAAATGAATGGCTTAAAATACTCCGACAGCAGTTTCTCGCAGTAGGTCGAATCTTCAGGGAATAGCTTTGTCAAACCAACGTATATATATATATATATATATATATATATATATAATATATATATAAATAAATCGTCGTCAAAATTAAAACGGAAAAATTGGCTGGGCATAGATTTTAATGAATTTAATTATTACTAAGGACACGATATATGTCATTTTTTTTACTTAAATTTTAACCGTTAGTTGTGTTTTTAACCGTTTTTTATTGGACGTTATTTTCCCACAGAGGGCCGCAAGAGAACTAATTTTTAAGGGAGATAAATGTACCGATAATTTATTAACATAAAACACGGATTATTACACTTTTGGTATATCTATACTTAAGAAAAGCACGCGTTACCTGTAATATTGAAATAGAAAGTACGTTTTTTGTTTGTACATATTTATTAATTTTTACTAGTCCTATCATTCATATGTTTTATTTTATCTATTGTTTCTCCTTAAACACAACTAACGGTTAAAATTTAAGATAAAAATAACATAAATCGGGTCCTTAGTAATAATTAAATCCATTAAAATCTATGCCCAATCGAAATTTTTCCGTTTTAATTTTGACGACGATTTGCAATTTTAAACTCTGGGGTTTTTTGGGTGGTTTTTTATACTTTTTTTAGGAGTTCGTTTAATTTTAAAATATCTGAAATTTAAATTTACCAAAAGTACAAAAATTAAAAGAAATGATCTAAAAAAATCCCTTTACCTAAATCCTCGAGCATTAAAATGATGAAGAAACAATTTAACAGGAATCTAATCCTTTCTAAAAAAAAAGGAAATTTCTATTTCAATACGAACAGGAATAAATTTATTTCCCCCTAGAAATAAAGAAAGAAAAAAATAAGAATTAATCTTAAACATCACCAGAACATACGGACGCAGGCGATAATATTCAATTGAAAGCATTAATTTTCAGCCAATCAACAACGAGCTGGCTGAAACGTCATCAGGTATGGAGTATTAAACTTTGATAGTTGTTTGGCTGGTTAGATTTTACGGCATGTCAATCCTTGTTGGGTTATTTCATTTCGAAGGCATTTTGTTTTATCCATTCTTGATGGGTATTCAATTTTCATTTAAACACAATTTTTTTAAACACATTTGTTTCATCTCTTTAACCCATATATGGAAGCGCGTGGTGTAGTGGTTAAAGTCATGGGAAATGGACTCGTCGCCCCGAGTTCAAATCTTGGACGTTGCATTTCACTTAACGCTAATACCCTTGGGAAAGTTATAAATCCTACTCTCCCTCCAGCTATGGGTAAATAGTAGGTCAGACTGGGCTCTTTAACCTTGGTTAGGAAACCGGTCTAGGAGGAGGAAAACTCTGAATTCAAACCTGTTTAACTCGGCTTAAGAAATTGACCTTGTGCGAAGGGGTTGATAAATATATATATGGGACGCTACCAAGTACTACCACACCAAGTAAGATTGACTGATTCATTGAATGATTGATTTTAATGGCATGTCAACTCATCTAGGGTTAGTATTATCTGTGTTATTCGGACTATTGTCCCCATCTTCATTGTTACTTGTACAACGTTTCGGCCGATATACCCTCCGGCCTTCTTCAGGTATTTCTTGTCGGACTCGAGAACCTTCTCGGACTCGGGAACCTTCTTTTCGAACTCGGGAACTTTCTTGTCGTATTCGGGAGCCATCACGGAACTTTGAACCTAACCCTTTATTTATTCCACGGGGGTATCCTGTTCTCATTCCGCTAACCATAGCTGGGGTAGGAGTTGTGTTAATTAATTATTTTTCTAACTGCTTTCACTCAGGATTGAACTCGGGAACCAAAGATAACTGTCACTTAGAACTGTCTTAACCTAACTGCCTAATCCACTCGGCCATGACAAGACATACCTGAAGAAGGCCGGAGGGTATATCGGCCGAAACGTTGTACACATAACAATGAAGATGGGGACAATAGTCCGAATAACGCAAATAATACTAATCTTCAAGCCTCATCTCAAACATTCAGAGAAATAACATCTAGGGTTATTCCATGCCAAGCGGTAGGTTGTGAGGGATGGTCAAATTTATTTTTAAGTCTTTTTCTAAGGATGTTTCTCGATTTTGACGGTAGGTTGTTTACAGTTGTTTGTTGCTAAGTGAATTGGGAATCAGTTTAAGGGATAAGTTTATAGGGTAGAGTTCAAGTTTGTTATAAGCGATAGTTTGGTAGAAAGTTTTTATAAACATTTTTATAAATACTTTTTCTATTTAACCCATAGATGGTGTGGTAGTAAGCAAACAAATACGGTCGGACTTGTAGAAGCTTTATTCTACACAGAATTCAGTGGTAGATTTTTGACCAGTTATAGTTATTAGAAGGGTAGGGGAGGTAACTCAGTTTCTTATTACAGATGGGAACCTAATAGGTATTACAACTCCAGGTATGATTAGATCTGTGAGTATTGACGATGAAGGAGTACTCTACACTTCCCAGAGCTTCAGTAATTGGAACCTCTCCACCAGTTAAACCCCATACCCAGGACATTTCAATTTTAGTGAAAAAAATTTCCTTTTTTAAATTCTATCTTGATTTTAAATTACATAAAATCATTTTTCAGACATGCAGATGTTAAACCGAATATACAATTGGATACAAAAAATATATAGAAATTTAAGGAATTCTCAAGGCATGTTTTATTGAACAACACGGAGTATTCTTTTTTGATTTTTAGTATAGATGTTTTTTCCAGTCTTCTGGCTATCCTTTTTGAATCTGGATCGATATAAATAACTAACACTTACCGAACCCCCCTCTTAAAAATAATACACTCTCTGAATTTGATAAAAGCATAGATAACAGAACTAAAAAATTAACTAAAAACCAAATTACGTAGCCCCATGAAGACGACTGGCGAAACAGTCGAAAACGCTTGGGAAATAAGTATGCAAAACACTCTGTGTTGTTCAATAACATATGCCTTGAGAATAATTTGCTGCCAAAATACAAAAAAATTAAGGTATGTGCTGGTTAAGCTGAAGTTTTATGTTTGTAGATAATTTTCCTGTAAAACTCTATACATTTGATAACTTAAATATATAATATAATTAAATAATAATAATAAATTAGCGTATTTTTCGGATTATAAGGCGCACTTAAAATCCTTATATTTGCTAAAAAATCGGCAGTTGCCCTATAATCCGGAGCGCCTTATGTATGAATTCTGGTTTGTGCTTAGGCCTTGTGACCTCGAACCAATTTCTATTTACGACTCCATGAGCGCCCATCTCACTGAACTGTCAAAATCAAGTGAAGAAAACTAATTCGGAGCTTGCCATCATTCCGGAGGATAACCCAAAGAACTCCAACCGCGAGCCGCGTGGGGACATTGGATGACAGAAGGTGAACACACCTTCACCAAGACATGGAGGCAACACTGGGCTAGTTACGCCACTATCTGCCAATGGATAATCGATGCCTGGGCCAACGTATCGATCTCAACTATCGTCAAAGCTTTCAGGACGGCCGAAATTACCACTGAATAGCCAAACAACAGCAATGATACTGATTCAGAGGATGACGAAAAGGGATTCAGGTTTACACAACATATGCTGTTCTTCTACAAGGACGGTTTGACATTAAATACCCCGCAAAGGTTGACATGTCATTAAACAAAGAAACTGATCATTCGCGAGAAGTCTGGAAAATAATCGAGACCTTCCAAACAACAGCATTGTTAAAATCATCTAGAATATTTAGAAATCCGGTGCGCCTTATGTATGAATTCTGGTTGTGCTTAGGCCTTGTGACCTCGAACCAATTTCTATTTACGACTCCATGTGTGCCCATCTCACTGAAACTGTCAAAGATCAAGTGAAGAAAACTAATTCGGAGCTTGCCATCATTCCGGAAGGATTAACCAAAGAACTCCAACCGCTAGATAATGGTATGAACAGGGCGTTTAAGGTTAAATTGCGAGCCGCGTGGAGACATTGGAAGACAGAAGGTGAACACACCTTTACCAAGACATGGAGCCAACGCTGGGCTAGTTATGCCACTATCTGCCAATGGATCACCGATGCCAGGGCCAACGTATCGGTCTTAACTATCGTGAAGGCAGAAATTACCACTGAATAGCCAAACAACGGCAATCAGAGGATGACGAAAGGGATTCAGGTGTACACAACAGATGCCGTTCTTCTACAAGGACGGTTTGGCATTAAATACCCCGCAAAGGTTGACATGTCATTAAAAAAAGAAACTGATAATTCGCGAGAAGGCTGGAAAATAATCGAGACCTTCCAAACAACAGCATTGTTAAAATCATCTAGAATATTCAGAAATGTCCAGGAGATTTGTGGAGAGTGGCTGAAACTCATCCTCCAGTGAACCAACAGCTTAAGCAAGTGTGAAAAATTCCCATTTTTATGAAACCTAGTTTTGATTGACAAGAAGAGGAAGACTTGTCATCTCGTGGATTTTGCCGTCCCTGCCGATCACAGAGTGAAAATGAAAGAGAGCGAAAAGATCGACAAATACTTGGACCTTGCCAGAGAACTGAAAAAAAAACTGTGGAACATGAGTGTGAAGGTCGTACCAATTGTAATTGGGGCCCTTGGAACAATCCCCAGGGGGTTGGAAAAGAGCCTGGATGAATTGGAAATCAGAGGAAGGATCGAGACCATCTAGACTACAGCATTATTGAGGTCGGCTGGAATACTCAGAAGAGTCCTGGAGACATAAGGAGACTTGCTGTCACTCAGACTCCAGTGAACAACCGGCTACGGCAGATGTGAAAACTCGAATGGAGTGAAATAATAATTATAATATCAGCTAGCATACTCAGAAAAGTCCTGGTGACCTAAGAACACTTGCTGTCACTCAGCCTCCTGTGAATGACCCCCAGTTAATGCTGGCGTGGAAAAAAGGATGGTTACATACCCCAAAAACCAAAAATTTACGGAAAAGCTAAAATGGGTCCATTGCTTTTATTTAAAAGCAACTGTTCTTTGCACAACAACTACTGTTCTTCTACAAGGATGGTTTGGCATTAAATACCCTACAGAGGTTGATATGCCATTAAACAAAGAAACCAAACCAAAAATTTACGGTAAGACTGGAAAATGTTTATTGCTTGTATTTTAAAGCAACAGTTGTTCACAATGAAAAAATAATCTTAATTTTGAAATGTCCTAGGGTGGATTTCGATGAGAAAACAGGTGCACGAAATGTGTGTGCAATGTTTCTTTCATCAAGCAATTATTATTATTCAACTTTTTTTTTCATTTGATATGTTTTTCCAGCATTCCATTTTGCTTTTTGGTGTTTCTCTTTTTTTTTCTTTTTTCGTCTTTTTTTTATTTTCATCAATTTCTCTGAATTTTTCGTAATTTTTACTGTTTTTTTTAATTTTCTTTCTTTCTTTCTTTATTTTTGTTGTTGTTGAAAACAGATTTCTTCCTTTTTTTTCTTCTTTTCTTCTTTACGTCTTATTTCTTTCTTTCTTTGTTTTCTTTCTTTCTTTTTTGAAACCAATCTTCTTTCTTCCTTTCCTTCTTCCTTTTTGGTGTTATATTTCTTTCCTTCTTTTCTTTCTTTCTTTCTTTTTTGAAACCAACCTTCTTTCTTCCTTTCTTTCCATCTTCCTTTTTGGTGATATATGTCTTTCTTCTTTCTTTCTTTCTTCTTTCTTTCTTTTTTGAACCAACCTTCTTCCTTTCTTTCTTTGGTCATGTCTTTCTTTCTTTCTTTCTTTCTTTCTTTACTCTCTTTCTTTTTGAACAACATTATTTCTTCCTTTCCTCTTTCTTTTTGTATCCTATATCTTTCTTTCTTTCTTTTTCTTTCTTTCTTTTTTTAAACCAACCTTTTTTATTTATCTTTCTTTCCTTATTCCATTACAGGTACTACCACTCCGAGTCAGAGTTGACCAGGCAGTAATGGCGATGAATGTGTCTTCACATTAACCAGAGCTTCTGAACTAGAACTTCCCCGTAATATATTTAACGTCATACACAGGATATTAAGACCCTCTACCATCGCCTTCTAGCACCTATATGATACAAACGGTTTGGGGGTTTTCTATGAGGGCAATAGGGTTAGAACAATTATATGGGTGCTTGGGCTTGACGTAACCAGCCGATTGATCTGAGGAGGCCTCTCCGAACTTCTAAGTATGGTTCAAAGTGGAGTGATGCATATCATGGACTGCTCAGCCACCAGGATTTCGTCCTTAAGCATCACGGGTTGCCACCTACGACCAACAGTTAGACCCATTGGAGGATCTTACTCCCAACTTCTTATACACAGTCGATGTATCCTAAAGTCACAGCCTATTTTAAATCATTTTTCAATTGTTACATAATTATTAGATTCCTAATACTTATGTACAGTAGCGAAGAAACCAAAATGGCTGATATAAGTTGCAGCCCACGGCATTGAAGGATTGAATGACAAGGCTTGACCTCATCCTGATCCTTCCGGTGGATACCGTGAGAATCGGTGGAGAAGACCCTCTTCCGGTTTAGATTAGAGTGAGTTTTAGTTAGATCGGCCAAAGCCACGACGGTGGTAAGTT